>NW_019295926.1:0-16079 GCF_000500325.1 Leptinotarsa decemlineata
AGCTAAGTGCGAATTTTGTCCTTGTTACACCTTAACGGTTTCGGTCAGGTGCATTTTGAGATATAACATTTGATACAGATATATTCGATTGGCTGGTTGGGATGCCAGTCCTGAACATGTCGTGCTATGTCCGCCGGTGACGCGAATAAGCAATTCCTTCCCGTGAAGAGACATAGAGAGAAGGATTTTGCGGTGTATTCGTGGGCGGCCAATACTGGAAAACTCCTCTTGAATATTTCATTACATTTTGATTCATTTTCCAGCTCATGACCATTAACGATGCCTTGGTCGTCGGCAAGTTGCTTTCCCTAAGTTCATGTGCTGGGAAGGAAGCGGAGCCAGCACATGCATCCGAGACTCCTGTTGAATCATCAGGAGCACTCAAAAGGAGCACTGCTTTGATCTCCAGTGCCGTTCCTAAGATTCCCCTGAGAAGAAGCCAGAGCCTTCCCCGAGCGGCACCGCTCATGCCGCTGCCGATCGGGACCAGCAGGTAAGGGGGTAGAGGTGTGTAGACACCTCCTAAAGCCCATTGGCTATCAGTACGCTCCAATTATCATGACCACTTTTGGGCCTGTGGAGGATATCCTGCCCCGTCACGGGTAGTCTGAGAGGCATCTGATTCATTCGCCGCTGACGTTAGCCTACTCGTGTCCCCTTATCGAATAACGAGCGTTTTTCTTCTTTGTGCGTAGTATAACTTCCCACAAGAGTTCAAACCAAATTTTGAATAGAATACATGAAAGTGGATGTTGAAAACATTAAACGATTTTAATAATAATAAAATATAATGATTCATTCAAAAAATGTTTCATTGACTTTGAATGACAAATTTGGTTCAATACTGAGTTGAACTGCATGTATTCTGAATATTTCTCAGTACAATAAATAGTTATTTGGCGAGAATAACTATGACTCTCCTAATAGTCATCGCTCGTACGTACGACCTGTAATGAATATCATGAGACAATAATGGTCCGACATGCCAGCCGAGCAGTGGTGCGTCACTTGCAACTTGGTTTTAGAGACTGGGATAGGCTTCTCACAGCATACACAGCATAGGCATCCTGTCGTCACAAACGAAGCGAGAGCCGCTAGTAGCTTCACCGTTGTGGGTAGGTTCCTGCGTACTCTAAACCTCCGCCACTTTGAGGTACAAGGAGTGGCGCAGTGAGATCGTTGAGTCGGTTCTCGCTCATGAGATACCTCCGAACGCCCAACCATATCAAACTGGGTAAACAACTATACATCCCTGGGTAGTGGTTCAGGGTAGATGTATTGAGATAACGACGTACCACAGGGATTCGTCGATGAGATGTACTCCTGGCTACTTAGTGTCGTCCAAGTCGATCGACACCCAACAAACTCAAAGCCCAAGAGGGAAATGCGTGGAGGCCAAGGTAGTAGCAGGCGCTACCTCTTTGCCAAATTCATCACTTGTGACACAGTACGTCCGCATCAAGGTGGACTGATTGGATACCTCTGGGATCAAGTCCCCAAACAATTACCTTTGAGGTTACAAGCCTGACGTATAGATCCCAGATCTGGAAGATAATGATTCGCCCAAGGAGCTATCCCGAAATGAAAGGGGGATTCTTTCAGATAAACTGTTCTACGACGGCTGGCCCCGATGTTCTGCAGCTCTTACACATAAAAAGGCCAGCCGAATATGGAATCATATGTCGGCTTTATAACTTGGTAATGGTATGTGGCAAAATACCTTCCGAATGGAGGAAGAATTGGACCAATTCAATACTCAATGGTAGTAAGGCGGATCTACCATTTCATGAAGATAGGTTCCGTTCGAAGTCTAGAATACTTCGGTACCATCAACAAGCCCTGTCGAAAACGGGTTCGTGAACAAAGCGGGGTGCTTCGAAAATATACATCTACTCGATGAAGTGCTGCGGTATCCTAAAACCCTCAAGATCGTGGTCGTAACGATCCTAGATGACGTGTCAAAAGCATTCGACACGTTACCTCATGAGGTGCTTAGTCCAGTGTTACAAAAAAATAATTCCAACACAAGTAGTAAGGAATGTGGAAGACCCCTACGCAGATGTACAAATCTCACTAGAACTTCTAAACGCACACGTCGATGTGCGTCTTCAGTGCGGGGTCAAGAAAAATGACCACCTTATTCCCTTACTATTCAATGAAACCTTAGAACCACTGCCGCTCACGCTGGAAAGTCAACCAGGGTACCAGATTGATTAATCTATCAAAATTACGTGTTTGTTCTTCACCGGTGACTCAGTCTTGTTGGGGCAGACGAAGGAAGGTCAAACACAGAAGAAACTCAGTGACACGGAAGTGTACCTGAGGGGGTTAAGTATGAAATCATCACAGCTAAAATGTCAAACCTTCCGTGTAAAAACCACAGAAGACGCCTGGCACTTGTTGACCTTGGACTGACAGTCGATAGAGATTAAGGAGTGCTAGTGACAGTTGTCGGGGACTACCTTTCCTACCTCAGTGCGAATTTCTATCCCTGGGTTGGTTTAACCCCAGAGGGCATCAGGGCTGACCTTGCCTCAACTTTAGCGAGGGCTCAAAAGCTGAAGCTGAAACCGCGCCAGAAGGTAGACTTAATCCCTACTTAACTAGTCTCGCACTACTTGTATTAAATCAATGTCAGGATGAAATTAAAATGATGGACCAGTAAGTACTAGTAGTGATTAAGAACATTCTCCACTTGCCGAACTGCACAGCGTATGTACTGTTATATGTCGACAACCTCGACCCAGCAATGCGGACTCTCGCCGCCGGGACCAGGCTAGAGTTC
This sequence comes from Leptinotarsa decemlineata, assembly GCF_000500325.1. Lineage (NCBI taxonomy): Eukaryota > Metazoa > Arthropoda > Insecta > Coleoptera > Chrysomelidae > Leptinotarsa > Leptinotarsa decemlineata. The sequence continues at coordinate 2,786 of NW_019295926.1, forward strand.
TGTCTACAGAGTCTGGCAAAGGCATCGTAGATCAACTGGCAACCGGCTTTCACCGGCTCCAAATACAACAACGCATTGCTGAGGACTAATTCATGTTCTAATAGGGTGGTTATGAGTAGAGTAGAGATGCCTGATCTCAACTGCCGCCAGTGTGGGTCTCAGTTGTAGACGTTGAGTCACATTCTTGGCCACGGCAGGTGTGCTGCCGTCACAGATCAGGTGGCACGATGAGATATATGATCTCACCGTGTCTAAAATAATCAAGCAGGGCCTAGAGGTGGCGTTAACGGTGGATCCGATTATAATCGAGCACTGTGGCTTAAGTCTCTTACCTATACTGATGATACAGCGACAGAGAAAGGAACTCGTGGTCGAGGCAACAGTTTGAAACAAAGATATGGATGGACTTGTTACGAGACGTGACAGTAGAATAGAAAAATATAGCCGATTGCTCCCTCATTTCCGGCATAGGTTTCATGCGGCCCAAGTCGAAGTCCTACCACTCGTGACAGGAACAAGGGGAGCATCGTCCAGGGAAACAACCTGACGCCTTAGTTTGCTCGGGTTGAAAAGGCAGGGCTTATGGAGAACGATATCTGTAGTTGCTCTTAGAAGTTCCATTGAAATCTAGTACGATTTAATGACTTGTAATGCTCCCCTTTGCCAAGGAACTTGGCAACCGCCATGAGTTTCGCCTAATGGCTATCTGTTGGCCATAGCTGTCATGAGTCCCCCCAAAAGTCCCACCCCTATTAGTGTGGCCTTTTTCCAGATCACAGGTATAACTTACCTAATTACCTGAATATAATGAAAGCCTTCGAAAATAGACACCAGGTGGATTCTATTTACACAGATTTTCCAAAGGCATTTGACCAAGTAAACCACAATTTGTTGTTGCATAAACTAAACGCTTTGGGTATTCAAGAAAACATTCTGAAATTGATTGAAAATTATCTAGCCTGCAGAGTACAATTTGTAAAATATGGTAACTCAGTATCTTCCTCAATCACAGTTTCATCGGTTATACCACAGGGTTCTTATTTAGAGCCATTGCTTTTCAAACTATTTCTCAATGACTTGTAAGATGTTATTCTTTATAGTGAATTTCTTTTGTTTGCTGATGACCTGAGGATGTTTAAAGTTATTCATGACTCAACTGATACAAAATTATTACAGTACGATTTATCTAACTTTGTTCGCTGGTCTGATATAAATCTACTGCAATTAAATATAGACAAATGTCAAAAATTTACTTTTTTCCGAAACAAAAATCCCATTAACTGGCCATACAAAATCAATCAATCAGAACTGAAAACAACAAACACAATCAGGTGTTTAGGAATCACTCTTCACAATTTCATTTAAACCCCATATTGCAAATATTACTTCTTAAGCGTTAAAAATGTTAGGTTTCATTCTTAGATCTGCAAATGAATTATCTCTGACTTCAATAAAAATCATAAATTGTTCAATTGTTAGATCAATAATCGAATACAATTCCACAATTTGGTGCCCTTCATATCAGGTGGATATTGATATGCTTGAAAGTGTTCAAAATAAGTTTTTAAGGTACTCTGCATATAAACTGGGATATCATATTGGTGAATATGACTATAAAATTATGTTGAACATTCTTAACTTGAATACTCTGGCTCATAGAAGATTAGAAGCAGACCTTCCACTAATCCATAAAATAATCAAAGGTAGCATCAATTCCACGGAACTTGTCGAACTTATAACTTTAAACGTGAATCCAAGGAGAACAATAATTTCGGATATCTTCAAAGTACCCTTTTCTCGCACCAACTATGGCCGGAATGAATCTGTAGGTAGAATTTTGAGAATTGCAAATACATACAATGTCGATTTAGAATTTTTAATTCTTCTTTGAAAACATTTAAAAATAAACATTTCATTTTATTTTATATATTTTTTCCTTAAACCTAGCTCATATTACTGTTAAATACTGTAACGGAACGGTAATAGGAACAGTAGGGACTGTATACCGTTATGATATTTAACAAAATGTTAAAGTAAATCCCTCAAAGACGACTTACCTTGAGTGGATTGCGGCTGTCTCATCAGAGTCCTGAGATTGGTACCAGTTCTTGGAATCGAAGCTAATCCGTGTATCAAGAAGCACGATATTATTATGCGGTGTGATAAACATAAATGTTATCAACTAAAGACGAATAATTCACAGTTGAACTGGGCAGTCGAGAATGGCAGACAATTAACCACACAAAACAATGCAACAGCACTGTTCGTCCCTTTTCATCGCTCCAACACACCACAGAGGGCGCAATCATAATGAAGTCGTTTTGAGGGTACAGGGTGAGGCAAAATTAAGAAAATAAAAATGAGTATGTTAGCCGTTCCGCAACAAATACATATGTGTGAATTAGTTAATTATCTTGTGAAACATAGGCATTACCGTAAATAAATAAATAAAATCCGGTATACTGCTGGGGCTATTTAATGACATTTAGCACCATCTTTTAATCCTCAACTGCACTCCTGGAAGTGCATCGGGCTTTTAAAGTCACTGAGTGTAGGTATGATCTCAGCTATTTGTTTTCATGTTGAGGGTTCATAACATGGAGTGGTCCGACGGCTAGCTTTTTGCGGCAAGCCTCCGTGAGGCCTTCCACGGAAACTGGAGGCCCTAAGGGGTCCCAGGCTAATTGCCGTTCCTCTCAAGGATCCGCTTCCCTAATTTTTTCGGCCACGACCATCGTTCCGGCAGTAATGGTTTATTCAAAAGCGACCCGGCCAAAAGTGCTAGAGAGACGGGTGAGTCTACGCAAACTAATTGTGAAGTTAATGAATTGAGGAATGATATTCGAAATATTGAAAAGTAAAACTGCATTTCATACAGTTTGCCTAGATTTTCTGGAGATTCCAAGGATCTGTCACATTTCATTCCACAATTTTGTAAAACCACTTAATTTCTGAATTTGAGAAAACAGAGTTATACAGGGTGTCCCTGGACTTCCTCTTTTCCTCTCGGGAATGTATAGATGGGGTCAAAATATCACACTGCCCAGTTCAACTGTGAACTANCAATACTTTCAGATTTACAAATAAGTTGCTCAACGTTTTGTCCCGTTAAAGTTATGGTAGTGTCATCCGCAAACATCGTAATGTGTCCATCTTCTATATATTGAGGTAGGTCGTTTGTATATAGGAGAAACAGTAGGGGGCCTACAACCGAGCCCTGGGGCACACCGAGTGTTATCTTTTTGGTCTCAGAGAACGACCCATTGCAAAGTACCTTCATGTTTCTTTCGGACATGTAAGATTGTATCCAATTAATTATATTAGTTGGGAGACCTAAATTGGATAGTTTAGGGAGTAGAAACTCCGGGCACACTGTATCGAAAGCCTTCGATAAATCGAAGAATAAAGAGAGGACATATTTTTTGTTTTCGATCTCAGTGTATATGTAATTCATTAGATGATAAGATGCTGTTTCAACCGATTTTTTTCGTCTAAAGCCATGTTGGGAATCGCATAAAAGATTTTCATTTTCCAAATGGTCCATTATTCTTACCGAAACTACTTTTTCAAAAAGTTTTGATATAGAGGGGAGTAAATAAATTTGTCTGTAATTTTCAATTTCTTTTGGTAATAGTACGGAAATAATCTGTTCGACCGCAGTGTCGAATAAAAATCATCAACAATCAAAACGATATAAAATACTAAAATACTACTAAAATACTAATAAAAAATTAAATGGAGTGGCACACCGTTAAAAGACGGTGCCAAATGGCACCGAATAGCCCAACGTACTCCGAAGAGTATGCCGAGCAGTCAGATTTATAAAACTTATAAGTTATACCCAATCATCAATAGGGATGGATGGGTAAAGTAATGCATGGTGTGTGTGAGAAAAATATAAATAGAGATAAAAAACAAAGATAAAAGTATACATAAGTGTATAAAGGAGGACCACACCAATATTGGTGAGGCCCATGGATGGGCACATGGCAGCTTGGCCAAGAGATTGCCATGTGAAGGAGCTCATGATAAATTTCGATGGAATAATAGAGATTGTCTTTCATAACCCGAGCATACTAAGGCACCTGGTTGTCTCCCTGTGTAATGCTCCTTTTGTTTCTACCACAATTGGTACGACTTCGTATCGGTTCGCAAGAAACAGTCGCCGGAATCAAGGTAGCAGTTGGCTTTATTTTTCTATCTTACCGGCTCGTTCCGAATCGTTCCGAACTGTTACATCAACTTCGAAAAGTCTTCCCTGGCGCTATATCACCAGGTCAGGTTTGAGAATTCCGCCACGGGGGTCGACTATAGTCCGTTCTACCGTTACCGCCACCTCTGGGCCTTGCCTAGATACTTCTAACACGTTAAGGTCGCGAATCTCATCGTGTCGCCTAATCCGTGACGGCTTCGTGTATCTGCACTGGCCCAGAATATGACCAAGCGTTTCCAGCTGGGAACTATACTGGCGGCAGTTAATATCAGGTACTGATACAACTCTACTCATGGCCATGCCGTTGGCATATGAGTTAGTACTCATTCAGAGAGCAGTAATCGGCATGGCTTCAAAAGTGTCGTCAGTCAACCATGCACTGCTGATTTTGAAGCTGATGAAGGCTGCGACCTACGTTCCTTGCGACTTTAGCCTGGACCATTTAGCAATCACTTTATTCTGCCCTTTACGAGCGTAGTTTTTCTGCCTGCTGATCCGCGCCGCCTTTGCCAGAATCTTTAGCCTGGGCCCTACTCTCGAGGTTGTTGAGGTTAGAAGCCACCCTAACCTCGGAATTCCTAACTTTCCGTCTTCCTTGTAAACATACAGCAGCCAATTCGCTGTACAATTCGATAAGTGGAGAATGTTCTTAATCACTACCTTGATCCATCAATCTAATTTTACTTAGTGATGGAATCATGACATTGATTTTATACAAGTAGTGCAGGACTAGGTAAGTGGTGATTGAGTTTACCTTCTGTTGCGGTTTCAGCTTTAGCTTCTGAACCCTGGTTAAAGCTGAGGCAAGGTCAGCTGTGATGCTCTCCGCTATCATACCAACCCAAGGAGGGAATCTCGCACCGAGACAGGTAAGGTAGTCGCCGGCCCTCGTCACCGGCACTCCTTCAACACTATCGAATGTCAGTCAAGAGTCAACCAAGGGGCCATCTTTCGTGGTTTTCACGGAGAAGGTCTGACATTTTTGTTGTGATGATTTCATACATAATCCTCTAAGGAATGCTTCCTGATCACTCACTTGCTTCTGTGCTCAACCTTCGTCTTGTGCCAAGAAGACTAGGCAGGCGAAGGCCAGGCACAGGTTATTTTGACAGATTCATCAGTCTGATATCCTGGTTGACTTTCCAGCGCAAGCAGCAGGAGTTCAAGGCTGTATGGAATTGTAAAGGGCCAAGATGGTAACCTTTCTTGAACCCACGCTACAGACGCACATCGACTTGTGAGGTACTACTTGTATTGTACGACCCTTTTTTAGTAACACTGGACGAAGCACGTCATGAGGTACCATGTGGAATACATTACGTCATTTTTTTTGTGGTTTCTAGAATGCCGCATCACTTCATTGAGCAGATGTACATTTTTGAAGTACCCCTTGTACCCCTGTTCACGAACTCCTTTTGATGGGGCAAGAAATCAACCACTCTTCTGAGCTTCTTGTCTGTGATACCGAACTATCTTCGACTTGGGACCGAATCTATCGTTATGGAACGATAGTTTTCCGTCTTACTACCGCCCTAATCTTCTTTGGGTATTAAGTGGTCCGATTTATCCTTCATTTAGATGGTATTTTGCCACATACCCTTACCAAGTTATAGAACCGATTTAGAACTTTATATACAGCTAGTCTTTTCAAGTCTAAAAGCCGCAGACCATCTGGGCCAGCCATCATAGAACTGCTTATCTGAGAGAATCTCTCTTTGATTTCCATCGAAGTTATCTATGACAGTACTTGGTAAAGCTCCTTGGGCGAGTCATTGTCTCTCAGATCTGGGATCTGTACATCAGGCTTGTGACCCCAAAAGTTATTGTACAGATCCTGTACGTCCGTGATTAGGCACCTGATCCCAGCGGTGTCCAACCAGTACACGTTTGTGCGGACGTATCGTGACACAAGAGATGGATTTCTTCTTGTACAAATCTCGCGTTTTGGTCAAGAAGTAGCGCCTGCTATTACTCCGGCTTCCACGCGCTCCCCTCTTAGGCTTTGAGTTTCGAAGGCGTCCATCGGATTGGACGACACTAAATACCTAGGAGTACATTGTATCGATCAATTTTTGTCATACGACGTAATCCCAATATGACGTCCGCCTCAAACCAGTACCCAGGGATGTATAAGCCGTTTGCTCAGTAAAAGATAGTTGGGCGTTCGGGTGTATCTGATGAGCAAGAACCGACTCACTGATCTCATTGAACCACTCCTTGTACTCCAATGTTGCGTCCTGGAGAATTTTCAGCTCGCTAACCAGGACCGCAGCCACATCTTCGATGTGGCCCGTCCCGCCCGTCGGCTGGGAATTTGTCCATTTTAGGGCCCGCGGCTACAGAAGGGAGTTGTGGGTACGCAAGTACTCGTGCTTCCTCATTTTATATAATTTCGATCAGCTTTTTTTATGTCGAAGCTGGAAATTGGTCTTCCTGGAAATGAGGGATGCCATATTGAAGGCAACCATTTTATCTCATTTCGCACTCCAGCTAAGTGCGAATTTTGTCCTTGTTACACCTTAACGGTTTCGGTCAGGTGCATTTTGAGATATAACATTTGATACAGATATATTCGATTGGCTGGTTGGGATGCCAGTCCTGAACATGTCGTGCTATGTCCGCCGGTGACGTGAATAAGCAATTCCTTCCCGTGAGGAGACTTAGAGAGAAGGATTTTGCGGTGTATTCGTGGGCGGCCAATACTGGATAACTCCTCTTAAATATTTCATTACATTTTGATTCATTTTCCAGCTCATGACCATTAACGATGCCTTGGTCGTCGGCAAGTTGCTTTCCCTAAATTCATGTGCTGGGAAGGAAGCGGAGCCAGCACATGCATCCGAGACTCCTGTTGAATCATCAGGAGCACTCAACAGAAGCACTGCTTTGATCTCCAGTGCCGTTCCTAAGATCCCCCTGAGAAGAATCCAGAGCCTTTCCCGAGCGGCACCGCTCATGCCGCTGCCGATCGGGACCAGCAGGTAAGGGGGTAGAGGTGTGTAGACACCTCCCAAAGCCCATCGGCTATCAGTACGCTCCAATTGTCATGACCACTTTTGGGCCTGTGGAGGATATCCTGCCCCGTCACGGGTAGTCTGAGAGGCATCTGATTCATTTGCCGCTGACGTTAGCCTACTCGTGTCCCCTTATCGAATAACGAGCGTTTTTCTTCTTTGTGCGTAGTATAACTCCCCATAAGAGTTCAAACCAAATTTTGAATAGAATACATGAAAGTGGATGTTGAAAACATTAAACGATTTCAATAATAATGAAATATAAACATCTTTATGATTCACTCAAAAAATATATTTCATCGATTTTGAATGACAAATTTGGTTCAATACTGAGTTGAACTGCATGAATTTTGAATATAGTTAGTTATAGTTATAGTTATAGTTATAGTTATAGTTATTAAATAGTTAATTGGCGAGAGTAACTGTGACTCTCCTAATAACCATCGCCTCATCATCGTTGATGTTTATGCTTCGGAAGGGGGTTTCTATGACTAAGGCGAAAATTATGCTACTCGCATAAAAATAACTGGCAGTGCAGTTGAGCGGCTCAGTGGCTCGTACGTACGAGCTATAACAAGTATCATTTAACATTCAAGGTCCAACATGCCAGCCGAGCAGTGGCTCGCCACTTGAAACTTGGTTTTAGAGACTGGGATAGGCTTCTCACAGCATATGCAGCATAGGCATCCTGACGTCACAAACGAAGCGAGAACCGCTAGTAGCTTCACCGTTGCGGGTAGGTAAAACCTCCGCCACTTTGAAGTACAACGAATGGCGCAGTGAGATCGTTGAGTCGGTTCTCGCTCATCAGATACCGAACGCCCAACAATCTCAAACTGGGTAAACAACTATACATCCCTGGGTAGTGGTTCAGGGAAGATGTATTGAGATAACCACGTACCGCAGGGGTTCATCGATGAGATGTACTCCTGGGTACTTAGTTTCGTCTAAGTCGATCGACAAACTCAAAGCCCAAGAGGAAAATGCGTGGTGACCGGGGTAGTAGCAGGCGCTACCTCTTTGTCAAATTCATCACTTGTGACACAGTACGTCCGCACCAATGTGGACTGATTAGATACCTCTGTGATCAAGTGCTCAAACGCGGACGTACAGGATCTGTACAATTACCTTTGAAGTTACAAGCCTGATGTATAGATCTCAGATCTGGAAGATAATGATTCGCCCAAGGAGCTATCCCGAAATAAAAGGGAGATTATTTCAGATAAACTGTTCTACGACGGCTGGCCCCGATGTTCTGCGGCTCTTACACATAACAAGACCAGCCGTATATGGAATCATATGTCGGCTTTATAACTTGGTAATGGTATGTGGCAAAATACCATCCGAATGGAGGAAGAATCGGACCAATTCAATACTCAATGGTAGTAAGGCGGATCTACCGTCTCATGAAGATAGGTTCCATTCGAAGTCTAGAATACTTCGGTATCATCAACAAGCCCTGTCGAAAACGGGTTCGTGAACAAAGCGGGGTGCTTCAATAATATACATCTACTGGATGAAGTGCTGCGGTATCCTAAAACCCTCAAGATCGTGGTCGTAACGATCCTAGATGACGTGTCGAAAGCATTCGACACGTTACCTCATGAGGTGCTTAGTCCAGTGTTACAAAAAAATAATTCCAACACAAGTGGTAAGAAATGTGGAAGACGCCTACGCAGATGTACAAATCTCACTAGAACTTCTAAACGCACACGTCGATGTGCGTTTTCAGTGCGGGGTCAAGAAAAATGGCCACCTTAGTCCCTTACTATTCAATGAAACCTTAGAACCACTGCCGTTGGAAACCACACTGGAAAGTCAAGCAGGGTACCAGGTTGATTGATCTGTCAAAATTACGTGCTTGGCCTTCACCGGTGACCCAGAAAGGTCAAACACAGAGGCAACTGTGTACCTCAACTGTGTACCTAAAGAAGTTACGTATGACGTGATCACAACAAAAATGTCAAACCTTCCGTGTAAAAACTACAGAAGACGCCTGGCACTTAGTTGACCTTGGACTGACAGTCGATAGAGGTCGAGTAGTGCTGGTGACAGGGTTTGGGGACTACCTTGCCTACCTCAGTGCGAATTTCTATCCCTGGGTTGGTTTAACCCCAGAGGGCATCAGGGCTGACCTTGCCTCAACTTTAGCGAGGGTTCAGAAGCTGAAGCTGAAACCGCGCCAGAAGGTAGACTTAATCCCTACTTAACTAGTCTCGCACTACTTGTATGAAATCAATGTCAGGATGAAATCAAAATGATGGACCAGAAAGTACGAGTAGTGATTAAGAACATTATCCACTTGCCGAACTGCACAGCGTATGTACTCGACCCAGCAATGCGGACTCTCGCCGCCGGGACCAGGCTAGAGTTCTGTCTACAGAGTCTGGCAAAGGCATCGTAGATCAACTGGCAACCGGCTTTCACCGGCTCCAAATACAACAACGCATTGCTGAGGACTAATTCATGTTCTAATAGGGTGGTTATGAGTAGAGTAAAGATGCCTGATCTCAACTGCCGCCAGTGTGGGTCTCAGTTGTAGACGTTGAGTCACATTCTTGGCCACTGCAGATGGCAGGTTTGCAGCCGTCACAGATCAGGTGGCACGATGAGATATATGATCTCATCGTGTCTAAAATAATCAAGCAGGGCCTAGAGGTGGCGTTAACGGTGGATCCGATTATAATCGAGCACTGTGGCTTAAGTCTCTTACCTATACTGATGATACAGCGACAGAGAAAGGTACTCGTGGTCGTGGCAACAGTTTGAAACAAAGATATGGATGGACTTGTTACGAGACGTGACAGTAGAATAGAAAAATATAGCCGATTGCTCCCTCATTTCCGGCATAGGTTTCATGCGGCCCAAGTCGAAGTCCTACCACTCGTGACAGGAACAAGAGGAGCATCATCCAGGGAAACAACCTGACGCCTTAGTTTGCTCGGGTTGAAAAGGCAGGGCTTATGGAAGACGATATCTGTAGTTGCTCTTAGAAGTTCCATTGAAATCTAGTACCATTTAATGACTTGTAATGCTCCCCTTTGCCAAGGAACTTGGCAACCGCCATGAGTTTCGCCTAATGGCCATCTGTTGGCCATAGCTGTCACGAGCCCCCCCAAAAGTCCCACCCCTATTAGTGTGGCCTTTTTCCAGATCACAGGTATAACTTACCTAATTACCTGAATATAATGAAAGCCTTCGAAAATAGACACCAGGTGGATTCTGTTTACACAGATTTTTCAAAGGCATTTGACCAAGTAAACCACAATNTTTAGGAAAAAAAGTTATATGAAGTACTGGTGATATTTTGACCCCATCTATACATTCCCGAGAGGAAAAGAGGAAGTCCAGGGACACCCTGTATAATATGTTGAAATATATTATGAATTTGCCATATTATTTTATTATCCGTAACTTCAACATCTCAGAGGACAAATGCAATACTGAGAATCTAACAAAGTATGTTGTGACGATTGTCTACCGACAAATACAATAAATTCAAGTAGGTCAGGTTAGGTTAGGTTAGGTTCAAAGTGAGTGGGTTTATTCGACTCTCCACCGCAACCCGCAAGGGTTTAATGTGGCTTACACCTATTCACACTCGACCAAATAAACCCAGCTTCTTAACGAAGCCGATTGATGATTCAAATGACGGGACCTGTTAGAAGGCCTGTTAGACATCGTAGTTCATCCCTACTGCAGGTGTTTAATCTTTGTTTGGCAAAGTCAAAAGCGATGCCAATGACATGTTCTGGTCCGATGAAGCTGTTGCAGCCCCTCCTTTGCAAAAGAGTCGGCAGCCTCTTCCTGTCTGTCTTCCTGTCTTTCAGGTCAGTATGGTCAGGAATCCAGACCAGAGACAATATGTTGAGTTTTCCTATTGAGAAGAGTCGTTTTTGGCAATTTGCTACCAATTTAGACGGTGCTCGATAGAAGCCAAAAGCTTCTAACGCCACTTAACTGTTCGAGAATATCTTTATTGACTTGTGTATGAGGTTAAATTCTTCCAATCTGTCCGCACATAATTCAATAGCGTAAATTTCCGCTTGAAATACATTCACATATCGAGTGGTCCAACGAAAAGTATGCACCTTGCTTTTCTCCTTTTTCTGTAATTCAACGCAAAAATGCTCGGACAGGTCAATTTTGCTTTTGAGGGGGACCTGTTTTAGATGTTTTTTNTATAACACCTGATATGCTACAGAATGTTAGGAATAGATTTGAACAAAATCTGTATTATTGTATGGAAACAAATGGGTCACATTTTCAGCACTTGCTGAAGTAGGATTCTACTAAGTCAATTACACATTTCAAAGTACTGGGTTGTAGTTGTTTTTTTCCATAATACCTACATGTTTGAGTGAAATACAAAAAATTAGACTTCATTGGAAAGATAATGTTGTGTCCTTTCGAATGATATATCACTCGACCCCACTCACCCTCGCTAGGGGGTTGAAGGCACAGGTAGAAAAATTCATCTAAAATGTGTCCTCCTCAAAAACAAAATTGACCTGTACGAGCATTTTTATGTTAAGTCACAAAAAAGGAGAAAAGGAAGGTGCATACTTTTCGTTGGACCACTCTGTATGTTCCTAGGCAGGTTGATATCTCTGTCCTGGGTCTACCACCGAAAACACTTGCACCAGAACCGAAAGATGTCTTTGATCCATCTGTGAACCAACAACTATCTGCTCTTAATATTTCCTTCTCCCAGAGGTTCCAGTCCCTTTTACTCGAGAACAGTACTTTATGAGGCAGTTCGTAGTTGACAGTTGGAGGCATAAAGTCAGAGGTCATTTCGAGAATGCTGTGTCTTCCAGTGTCAACTGGTGTCTGTTGCACTCTGCATTAAATTGATTTGTGCAATTGTCAATGTGCACAAGTCTATATGCAGTCCATCTAGCCTCTCTCTCCAGAAAAATGTGGATAGGAGGTAGATCTAGAAGGATCTCCATGGCCGCTGACGGTGTGGTACTGATGGCATCACTGATGGCCAGACAAGCCTATCTCTGTAAACCAGAAATCTTCGCCTGGGCTTTTTTCTGTAAAGCCTTCGGCCACCAGGCAATTGCACCATAAGTGAACATTGGTCTAACAATCATCACATAAATCCAATGGATTTGTTTGGGACCTAAACCCCAAGTTTTACCACAAATCCTTCGACATGGCCATAGGAACAGTCTGGCTTTGTGTAAAAGTGTTTCCAAGTCAGCATTCCAGGTGACCTCACTATTACGGAAAAGTGACGTTAGATCGTCCAATTTTCTCCTTCTGGTGAAGGAGATGATCACAGTTTTGCTGGTATTGACAAGACATCTGCTAGGCACCAACTGAACAACGTTCATCGTGCTTTGGAGGATTTTACAAGCTACCCTTCCCGGCGTGAACTTTGCCAAGATGACAAGGTCATCTGCATAAGCTTGCAGATCTACTTTTCTTCTGTCGAGGGCATCAAGCAGACTATCCATCAGGAGCGTTCTGTTTAATAGCATGACATAGATCCAGCCAGTTATGGTCGATTCTATACCTTTCCTAGCCAGAGATGACCCTAGATTTAGGTAGTGCATTGTTAAATGCTCCTTCAATATCGAGAAATACAGCAACCGCAATCTCCTTGTTGTCAAGGGATTGGGAGATTTTCTCTACAAAGTTGTTTAATGCTGAATCTGTCGATTTGCCGGTTTGATAAGCAAACTAGTGGTTATTTAGGGGGGTTGCATATAATGCCACCCTCCTGATGTGTCCGCCCAGTATCCTCTCAAGTCCTTTCAACAGGAAGGATGTGAGGCTGATTGGTCGTAGCGATTTAGGATGTGGGTCTTTCCGACCCACTTTAGGTATATATACCACCCTTGCTGCCAACCAACTGGGTGGTATACAGGGTGTTCCTTAAACACATGCTAATATTTAAGGAGGTAGTTCTTAGACCCATTTTGAGAAAAAAACTTCCAATGGACGTATGTCCTAAACGACTTAACTTTTGAGATACAGGGTGGCAAAGTTTTCAAAAATAATCAGTTTTTTAATAATAACTGAGATTATTTTGTAGACATCTTTGGCATATTTG
>NW_019295927.1:0-10052 GCF_000500325.1 Leptinotarsa decemlineata
AGGCTAAATTCTTCTCATTTGAGATAACTTTCGATTGAACACCTTGTCTTGAATATCCAAATTGTTCAACTGCCTCAGAATACTTTTTTTTCTCATAAAATTGAATATCTTTACTTAAAAAACTAATAAATAGAGTATCGGCCAGTTCTATTCAATTATCTTTACCTAATTGTCGGACACGTGTCTCAAATTCCTCTTCTTCACGTCTGTATTCTTTTGGCACTTTTGGGGGCCATTTCATCCTTCTGATGATGAAAACTAGGTTAACGAATATACAACTTAGTGTATTTGTATCGAGTCGTATCCCTAAATCCTTCATGCTCAATTTAGAAACCGGCAACGCTTCAAATGCTACATCGTCCCATAAACAACGATTTATTTTACAACCGACCACACCTGTCACCTCATAAACTACAAGAGGAGACTAAATCATCTGTCGGTAACAAATAAGACAGATGGGTATCCGCGGCTAAGCTGAACAGTGGAGACGGGAGTGGGTTAACCAAATCAGCAAATTTCAAATAGATCTTAATGGGCGCCAGGTAAATTTAATCCTCCAGATACCCTAAGTAACTCACAATATCAATAACTTACCAAATAATATTGGAAATAAAAGATAAGATCCCCAATATGATTTATTCAGTAATCCTAACTTACATGGATTAACCGACAACGCTTCTAAGACAACAATGCGATATTCGAACGTCATCGCGATGTTCAAATGTCAATACAAGAGAGCGGTGTATATAACCACAAATTCAATCAGCCATAAATTACGGTAGTAATGACGCTTAAAAGAAAACTACAATACGTCAAGTAAAACTACCACGAAAATTAAGTAGGTGTGGGCGAAATCGTAAATACTAGTATTGGAAGGTAAAACAAACTCGTTTGCGTCGCGTGAGCTCAGGCGTAGGCGCATCGGTGTCAACAAGCAATCGTAAAAGGAAGAAAACACCTCAATTTGCGATTTACAAATGAAACCAAACACGTTTCCAACTAACGGTGAATTCAGCCAGAAAGGCAATCACTATATCAAACAGGTAACAATAAACAAAAGGGCAAACAATTATTTAAATAACTCAGTATTACACAAATATTCAAATAAACCAATTATAACTTGCGTGCTCCTTTTGGGCCATCCGGTATATGGTGTTAGGCTACCCCGTAGTTCGACGGAGGTGGATCACCCTGTAGTACGGCAGAGATGGATCGCCCTGTAGCACCACCAAGATAGATCACCCTGTAGGGCACAACAAGATGGACCAGTAATGGATCACCGAATAGGACCCCAAAGATAGCTGAACACCTCCAAGTCCGGAGAGATTGTCAACATGGTGTTCTACACCACTGAAAAAAAAACCCTACGAAAGGAAATTCTCAATCAGAATCAGATAAAAACAAAGTGGGATTCAACCCCATTCAATAGGACACCCGTGAACAACTGTAGAACTAGTTCGGTGTAAGTCGTCGGAACGACACTACGAAAGTTCAGCAGATGTCAATCAACAGCTGTCTCTTAACCTTGTTATTGAATGTTTACAAAAATATTGACTCCAACCTATTTTCAACTATTTACCGATCCTTATTCATGCCATGGAATAGAAACATATAAGGTAAGTTGCCACATCTTTCCCATTCAGTACGAATATTTGAACATTCATATTATGTAGAATATTTACCGAAATATCAAACAGTATTCAGAAACCCAGAGCTAATCAATATTGTTTTTCAGGCGATATGGCTCTAATATGTAGTAATCCTTCTGGAAGTGATGAATAACAATCTAGGCAAGAAATATTCTCGGAAAGTTATAGAGAATAAGGCAGACAACGGCTGAAAAATGATAGGTGAAGAAAACTGAGAAACATACAATAACAACTATTTCAACCTAGCGAGCAATTTCGGATTCCAAACGTCGAATGCGAAGTGAATGGTAAGTACTGGTCACGGCAGTGAGTCAGGAAGCATACATATATTCTTGTACATTTCAGGTATGGTTTTGTATGGAACGGAAGATTCCCTTTACTATAATGTTAAATGAATAAAATCAACTTGTAACTGCATTACATTGTTAACATCCTCTGAATAAAGATTTCAAAAGGGTAAGTTGTGTTTTGAAAGGTCACATAGGAGCAGTTTTGATCTAGTGCTAAATTGAAACGTAACACACCGAACCTGTTATGCTTGCACTGGCGGCGTATCACCTCGATACCATCTCCATCTCTCTTTGCATCGATAACGACAGACGTGTCTCTCCCATTCTTACACACACATATTTTCCTATCTCCTACATGAAAATGATGTCAAAATTTACCTGAAATTCTACGGAAATCAAAAAATGCGGAAGGTATAGATAATGAGCCAATTTCGGTCCCGACAAAATAACCGCTATAAATATCAACAATTCGCAAATATTTCAAATATTCCACGTTGGTGTCGAGGCTAAAGACAACGTCTACCACGCCGACGACCTGGGTTCGATTCTCATAAAGATAATTTTTTTTAAATTTAATTTCACTCAGCTGCCAATGACCACTAGGACCACGTGACTGGTACGTGACAAGAGGGCCCTCGGGGTGAGGGAGAGTCCCAACAGGATCGAGGTGTGGGGCGGAGTCCCAAGGAAGCCCAAGGGGTGAGACGGAGTCCAATGGGGGCCCGAGGGGTGAGGCGGAGTCTCCGATACTCATTCCATCCTTCTCTGCATCGATTACGTCACACGTTTCTCTCTTCCACTCTCCGAAACATACGTACCTTGAGTTGGGTGTTCCACAAGGTTCCGATCGGATGTCATGAAAATTGCAAAAAGTTTAGCTCCGTAAAAAATACATGGGATGTTGAGCTCGGAATTGATTGTGAACATTGAACATTTAATTTACCCGATTCAATGAATAGTTAGTTCACTATCATATTAAGATTAGTAAAAATTAGGCAAAAATTACTTTTTCTATTCTATATTTGATATGCATTTCTATAAAATGAATATGTCATCAATCGCAAAGTGATCATGGTCCAATTTTCAGCTTACCAAGCAATCAGCAAGCTAGGACAGCTATTTACGTTCCTAGGAAATACAGAACCTTTCCGGTGGCACCTCAGACCTCACTGCGGTTAAAGTGGAATTTCCGGATGGAACAGGCAAATATACGGTTTTGATACTCACATCGGTATATCTCCCTTCAGATGCAGCCACCTTACCACCGACCAGATAAATGGAGGTTGTAGTAGATCACTGCCTCAACCAGGAAGTGGAGCTTGTATTGGGTTGCGACACAAAACTATCACAACTTGACCTGGGGCAGCAAGGATGTCACCGCCCGAGGTAAGTAAGTCCCTATATGAATATATAATTGAGAAAGATCTAACAATCCCGTGACCCAAAGAGGACGGATGTAGCTCTCTACAATCGACTCTTAAAAGGAGCTCTGCGGAAAACAGAGGTCCTGACTCCTGGCAATAATCAAGAATTGGAACGGTACACGGTATCTATCCGAAAAAAAATAGACATTGCCTATAAGGAATCCTGTCCGATGAGGATGGATCAAACAGATGGCACAACCAATACATGCTGGTGCTGTGAACTGGAACATCTCATGAAGACAGCGAGACCGACCTTTAACAAGGCAAAACATACAAGACTCGAAGAGGACTGGGTTATATATCAAGCCAAATTCAGAGTGCTCAGAAAAGTCTGCAGACAATAGAAAAGATAAGCTTGGAGAGCCTGTTGTGACACAGTCGAAGACTTTCCACTAGCTCCTAGGCTACAGAAGACACTCTCAAATGACCACTATAAGAGTATCACCACCCTGACAAAGGAACATCCCCAACCTCCAGCTTTTTCACGAGATTTACACAGTCTGGTGTAATACAAGGAGGAATCTGGTAGACGCCATAAACTACTTGCTCTCTAAGATTTGAAAATGTCGAACTGACAAACGGTAAAGTGTTTGAACCAACATGTATAATATAACGCCTAACGACCATATATCTATTCCAGGCCCATCATACTTCTTCTTCAGATATATCTCAGGTGCTGCATAATGTAAAGTCCCACAAAATGTCTCCAATGTATTGGATTAATGTTCATTTTCCTATCCAGCAATATGTTATTGGTCTTCAAATCTCTATGAAGAATCCCCTTCTGGTGACAGTACTGTTACTGGAAGGGTGACTGTCCTCGCATCGTTTCCTTTCATAATACCGTGGCGGGCCAGATAATCACACAGGTCACCTCCTGATGCATATTCCATTTCCAAATGAAGAGTAATTGATGTTGGGGTCCAATCCTCATAGAGTCTTCTATGGGAAAACCACTGCCTAATACTGCCCTGTTCAGGAAGTGGTCGTGTTCGAATAGGGTTCAATTTCATCATTTCCATATATCTGGTTCATCTATTCATTCTTAGTTACCGTGATGGTAACTAAGCTTGCTCTCATTGTGGGATCCTGAACAAAAATTTTCTTCACGAGTTTTACACAGTCTGGTGTCATACAGAGAGGAATCCGGTAGACGCCATTGACCACTTGCTTTTTAAGATTTAAAAATGTCGAACTGGCAAACGGTAAAGTCTTTGACACCAACATATATAATATGACGCCTAACGACCATACATCTACTCCAGGTCCATCATATTTCTTTTTCAGAAATATATCAGGTGCTGCATAATCTAGAGTCCGACAAAATGTCTTCAATGTATCTCCTGGGGAGAATTCGCTTGATATTCCAAAATACACAAGTTTAATGTTCATTTTCCTATCCAGCACTATGTTTGTGTTCTTCAAATCTCTATGAATGATCCCCTTCTGGTGACAGTACTGCATCGCAGTAGAACCACTGCCTAATACTGCCCTGTTCAGGGAGTGGTCGTGTTCGAATAGGGTTCAATTTCATCATTTCCATATATCTGGTTCATCTATTCATTCTCCGTGATGGTATCTAAGCTTGCTCTCATTGTGGGATCCTGAAAAAAAATCTTCTTCACGAGATTTACAGAGTCTGGTGTCATACAAGGAGAAATCCGGTAGACGCCATGAACCACTTGTTCTCTAAGATTTGAAAATTCGAACTGGCAAACGGTAAAGTGTTTGACACCAACATGTTGAATATGACATCCAACGACCCTACATCTACTCTAGTTGATCAGATAATTACATAGGTCACCTCCTGATGCATACTCCATTACCAAATGAAGAGTACTTGATGTTGGGGTCCAATCCTCATAGACTCTCCTATTGGAGAACCACTGCTCAACACTGCCCTGTTCAGGGAGTGGTCGTGCTACAAATAGGGTTCAATTTCATCATTTTCATATCTCTGGTTCATATATTCATCTTCGTGATGGTATCTGAGCTTGTTCTCATTGTGGGATCCTGAACAAAAATCTTCTTCACGAGATTTACGTAGTCTGGTGTCATACAAGGAGGAATCCGGTAGACGCCATGAACCACTGGTTCTCTAAGAGTGAAAATGTCGAACTGGCAAACGCTAAAGTGTTTAACACCAACATGTTTAGTATGACACCTAACGTCCATACATCTACTCCAGCTCCATCAGATTTCTTTTTCAGAAATATCTCAGGTGCTGCATAATCTAAAGTGCCACAAAATGTCTCCAATGTATTTCTTGGGGGGAATTCGCTCGATAATTCAAAATTCACAAGTTTAATATTCATTTTCCTATCCAGCAATATGTTTTTGGCCTTCAAATCTCTATGAAAGTTTATTTTCCTATCCAGCAATATGTTTTTGGTCTTTAAATCTCTATGAAAGATCCTCTTCTGGTGACTGTAATGCACCCCATTATTTTCTTTCATGCTACCGTGGTAGACCAGATGATCACACAGGTCACCTCCTGATGCATATTCCATTTCCAAATGAAGAGTACTTGATGTTGGGGTCCAATCCTATGAACCAGTTGTTCTCTAAGATTTGAAAATGTCGAACTGGCAAACGGTAAAGTGTTTGACACCAACATGTTTAGTATGACACCTAACGACCATACATCTACTCCAGGTCCATCATATTTCTTTTTCAGAAATATCTCAGGTCCTGCATAATCTAGAGTCCGACAAAATGTTTCCAATGTGTTTTTTGGGAAGAATTCGCCTAATAATGAAAAATCCTCAAGTATAATGCTCATTTTTCTATCCAGCAATATGTTTTTGGTCTTCGAATCTCTATGAAAGATCCCCTTCTGGTGACAGTACTGCACCGCATTATTTATTTTCATGCTTCCGTGGTGGATCAGATAATCACACAGGTCACCTCCTAATGCATATTCCATTACCAAATGAAGAGTACTTGATGTTGGGGTCCAGTCCTCATAGACTCTCCTATTGGAAAACCACTGCTCAACACTGCCCTGTTCAGGGAGTGGTCGTGCTACAAATAGGGTTCAATTTCATCATTTCCATATCTCTGCTTCTTTTGTCCATCCTCCGTGATGGTATCTGAGCTTGCTCTCATTGTGGGATCCTGAACAAAAATCTTCTTCACGAGATTCACACAGTCCGGTGTCATACAAGGAGGAATCCGGTGGACGCCATAAACCAGTTGTTCTCTAAGATTTCAAAATGTCGAACTGGCAAACGCTAAAGTGTTTGACACCAACATGTATAATATGACGCCTAACGACCATACATCTACTCCAGGTCCATCATATTTCTTCTTCAGAAATATATCAGGTGCTGCACAATCTAGAGTCCCACAAAATGTCTCCAATGTGTTTCTTGGGAAGAATTCGCTTGATAATCCACAAGATTAATGTTCATTTTCCTATCCAGCAATATGTTATTGGTCTTCAAATCTCTATGAACGATCCCTTTCTGGTGACAGTACTGTTACTGGAAGGGTGACTGTCCTCGCATCATTTCCTTTCATAATACCGTGGCGGGCCAGATAATCATACAGGTCACCTCCTGATGCATATTCCATTACCAAATGAAGAGTACTCGATGTTGGGGTCCAATCCTCATACAGTCTCCTATGGGGGAACCACTGCCTAATACTGCCCTGTTCAGGGAGTGGTCGTGCTCCAACTAGGGTTCAATTTCATAATTTTCATATCTTTGGTTTATCTCTTCATCCTTCGTGATGGTATTTAAGCTTGCTCTCATTGTGGGATCCTGAAAAAAAATCTTCTTCACGAGATTTACACAGTCTGGTGTCATACAAAGAGGAATCCGGTAGACGCCATTGACCACTTGCTTTCTAAGATTTAAAAATGTCGAACTGGCAAACGGTAAGGTGTTTGACACCAACATGTTTAATATGACACCTAACGACCATACATCTACTCCAGGTCCATCATATTTCTTTTTCAGAAATATCTCAGGTGCTGCATAATCTAAAGTGCCACAAAATGTCTCCAATGTATTTCTTGGGGGGAATTCGCTCGATAATTCAAAATCCACAAGTTTAATATTCATTGTCCTATCCAGCAATATGTTTTTGGTCTTCAAATCTCTATGAAAGATCCTCTTCTGGTGACAGTAATGCACCGCATTATTTTCTTTCATGCTACCGTGGTGGACCAGATGATCACACAGGTCACCTCCTGGTGCATATTCCATTTCCAAATGAAGAGTACTTGATGTTGAGGTCCAATCCTCATAGAGTCTCCTATGGGAGAACCACTGCCTAATACTGCCCTGTTCAGGGAGTGGTTGTGTTCGAATAAGGTTCAATTTCATCATTTCCATATATCTGGTTCATCTATTCATTCTCCGTGATGGTAACTAAGCTTGCTCTCATTGTGGGATCCTGAACAAAAATCTTCTTCACGAGTTTTACACAGTCTGGTGTCATACAAGGAGGAATCCGGTAGACGCCATGAACCACTTGTTCTCTAAGATTTGAATATTCGAACTGGCAAACGGTAAAGTGTTTGACACCAACATGTTTAGTATGACACCCAACGACCATACATCTACTCCAGCTCCATCATATTCCTTTTTCAGAAATATCTCTGGTGCTGCATAATTTAGAGTCCGACAAAATGTCTCTAATGTGTTTCCTGGGGAGAATTCGCTTGATAATCCAAAATCCGCAAGTTTAATGTTCATTTTCCTATCCAGCAATACATTATTGGTGTTCAAACCTCTATGAACGATCCCTTTCTGTTGACAGTACTGCACCGTAGTACTGTCACCAGTACTTCGGTGCAGTACTGGTGACCTTAATTTCGCCCTCGCATCATTTTCTATCATGCTACCGTGGCCAGATAATCACACATGTCACCTCCTATCACTTGGATGTTCGGATGGTCTAACATTTTCATTATTTTTGCTTCTCTGTATAATTTATGTAACTAATGGGGCTTGAGTTGAGTTTTGTCGATGATCTTGATGGCAACCTCTTCACCGGTGGATTCATGCTTGACCAGCTTGACCTTTGCAAAATTTCCTTTTCCGATAGTCTTCAGTAGTTTGTATTCACCAACTCTGTTGATTCCTTCGTCTGTCCCAGAATGGTCTTCGTAGATGCTGGCCTGCTCTTTTTAGAAATGCCACACAATATACTGATTGGCCGAAGGTCATTGAAATTTTGGAGATTGTTGACTTTGGCTAGAGGAATTACCTGCCAAACTCTAAAAACCTGATTCGGCAGTGGGGCAGACACAAAGTATGTGCTTTGCTGGATTGGCAATATTAGACTTCGACCGAAAATCGGGGACAAGAGTATGGTGGCAAGAATATTTGAGGTCTCAATTTACTGAACACACTGCAAGATACCATACACTTTCAGGTGGAAGTGTTTACTATCTTGCAGTGTGCAAAGCTTATTAAATTGAGACCTCAAAGAAATGAGCGGATCAATATTTTAACAGACAGCAAGAACGCACTAGGCGCTCTGACAAATCCGAAGGTGACATCAAAACTGGTCTGGGAATGCCATGAAGAACTGAATGAACTTGCAAACAGGAACAAATTAACTTTGTACTGGGTGCCAGGGCTTTCAGGAATCACAGATAATGATAAAGCTGATGAATGCGCTAGACACGGATCATCAACTTCAAATATGGGTCCTGAACCAGCTCTGGGGGTACCAAAATCATTGGTACAAACCAGATTAGGAGCAATGGGCCAATAAAAAGCACACAGAGCACTGGACAAAAGTACCTGGCAACTAACACAGTAGAACCTTCATTAGGGAACCATCCGAGAAAAGAACCGAAGAACTACTTCAATGTAGTAGGGATACAGGGTTACTAACCGGTTATTGTCCGCTTAGAGGACACCTGAATAAAATGGAGCTGTACAACGGATAGAAACAACTCTACACATCTTATGCGAATGTGAGACACTGAATCACAGGAGGCAGGCAATATACGGACGTACGAAATTATGTCCAGAAGAATATGACGGACATCCAACACATAACCTGTAGAAACTAGTATAGGGAATGAGACTGATGGAATGGGTGTCATTCATGAGAAGATGGGAGAATAAACGCAATAAGCCCAAAAGGCTGCAGTGTTTTCTAAAGACTTAGACTAAATGGACAAGTCAGACAGCTCCCAAGGTACCAAAACAAAATGGGGGGATTGGGCTGCCACCTTCTGAAGAGAACAGATCCATCACCCCCGAAAATGTATCTTCGGTAAGTGTACCTTATGATTTGTATTGTTGACTTGATGGACTATATTTTTGAAAAAAAGCATAACATTGTTAGTGCCACCGAGAGTGAATAATCCTTCTTTAGAGTTGGGCACTATTGAACTTGATCAAAGCATGTCTCACAAACTAGGACAAAGTGTGAGATGTATATTAAAAAGATTAAAGATGACGGTGAGTCAATTATAGATGAGCGACAGGAAAATTCTGATTAGTAGTCGATTATTTGAATTAATTAATTGAGTGATTTTTCGAGCACAACAAGTTCTGGGCCCGAACTGTGCTTGAAAAATCACTTGAGAGTATATGTTTAAAAAATGAATATTACTGGAGTTTTTTCCCAACACCAAATCGTTATTTTTACACCTCGACACGTGTTTCGATCACCGAGTGATCATCTTCAAGAGGAAGATAAAACTAATAACTACTCAA
>NW_019295929.1:4591-14733 GCF_000500325.1 Leptinotarsa decemlineata
TCTGTATAAGGAATCCAAGCAACTAAACTTCAAAAACTTATTTGCATATTATTGCCTAATATATACCTATCGTAAAACAAAGCCCATTGTTAATCCGCTTAAACATTATGTTACCCAATTCATAGAAAACAAATCTATTGACTTGCCGATTTTCAAGAAAAGTCACTTATAAAGATTGTTTTTCTTCATTGGCTCTAAATTATATAATTTACTACTTTTATGTGTGAAACAATTGAGAAGGGGGAGAAAGATTTCAAAAGTAAAGTTAAGGAGCTCAGAGTCAAATGAAATTGATGTTAATCTTTTATTCTGAAAATAATGTTGAGCTGATGATACTTATAATTTTAAATAACTATCAAATACTTACCTCATAAAAATGTCTGTACCCCTTTGCTTTTTATCTGAAATCAATCTTTACTGATCACTCGTCTGACTCGTCTGATTCATAAATTGTATAAACTCTAGGCATATTATCTGGATGATCATTAAGAAGTGCAAAACAGAAGCATCCCATGCTTAGTTTGTATTCTTATTGATCGATAGAACACAATGATTGATAGGTACTTGTATTCGCAAATGAACGATATATGTACTAGATGTAATAACTCCTAACGGACATGTGTTGTGTGATATTCTATTCAGATGAATAAACGAATCTGAATTCATTTGAATTAGATTGAACTATAAACGATATATCAAATTATATAAAAGCAATAAATAGCAAAATGGAGAAATACCAAAAACGTGAAATAAGAAAAGGATTTCAAACTGAAGTTTTCCATGACATTTCAATTGTTAGTATTGACAATTGTTTTCAGATAATAACTGAATTATTCATGACAATGCATACTATCTAAATGTCACTTGGGCAATTTCACCATTATACGGTGTAGAATATGTTTCAGATCAGACAAAAAGCATAATGTCAGCAATATTTACAAAACTGCGTATGCCATAAGGACAAATTGTGATGATTACCTGTTTGTAATATGTGAATAATAATGATTTTTATGGAGTTGCGGCTCGAAAAAAGTAGTCTCAAAGATAAATAAAATCACTAATGCTAACAATACATAATTTTCCATCACCCTCACAACCCACATCTATGAATCACTTCATAACACACATTTCAGGTACACAAATCGGGTTGTTACTTTATGAAGTATTGTTAGAACACTTGAGAATGGTGTAAAAACCGAAGCCTTGGTCGTATTAGTATCAATACATTAAGTGAGTGGAAATTAGACAAATTGTTTGATTTGATTGAATTTGAAGATTGTATACAGGATGGCTGTGGATCTGTAAAATGATCTACGTTGCATATAGATGAAGACGCAGTGCACTGATATTTTTTCATTAAATCAGTAAACGACTTGTAACACTGTCTATTATAACCACTTTCAAATAACTCCACAGGCAAAACAACATCTTTATACTTTAGGTTATGTTCCTTTCTAGCTATTGAAATTTTTTGACACTTTCTTAAGGTATCTTCAGAAAATAATATTGAATTTTCATCAGATTTATCACCAAAAAAACACAATTCAACGAAGTAACCATTATATTTTTCACTCCAATAATTACTGCAATAATTTTTGAATGTTTATGTCAGTAGCTCGCGTTGTATGGAGGGATGATTGGCCCTACGGATTGGTCTGGCCGCATACAAAGGGCGTTGAAATAGATAATATATATTAAATTTAGGTTTGCTACTATAACGTAGTTTACCTAATTGTTTTATAACCTTCAAGACGTCTGGCAGAAGTAATGGTCCTCGGAAAGTGTCTGGCATTAACGAATTTTAATTTTAAATGAAATTCTTGAAAAAATATTCAAATATTAGTGTTTCTACTTCAACGTAGGTAAGTAAGGTTTTTATNTATATATCCCCCTGACATCCCCCTGACACTTCAAAATATTTGGATCAATTAGGAAGATGAGGAATATCATTTTTGCTATTATTCCAAGGATAGAATTGAAAAATATTAAATATTTTTTTTCAATGTTCAGATATTCACGAATTATTTATTATATTCCAAATTATTCATCTTCATTGTCATCATTGTCTGAGTTGTTACTTTCCTCATCAAATTCACACTTAAATCAAATATTTAATTCATCTTCACCATCATCTTCATTAATACTTGACTTCTCTGTAAAATTAAATAATTTAATGATGTTGTGAATAGCTACAAGTATATTGAAATAATTTAAAGTGAAAGTAAAATGCCTAATTCGTTTTCAAGTGACTCGCTCACATAACTTGGCAATTGGTCTCCATCAAACCAGTGAAAATCATACTGGCTATATTTTAAAATCCACACATTATTTTCAGGTCTAAAATTGCTGAGATGCTTCATATGAGCATTGCTCTAGATGTCTAAACTATTGAAGTAATTCAGTTTTACATGGTGGTAAATTACTTGCGTCAAAATTTCTTACATTTTGCTAGTGGAATTCTTCATTCACTTTGGCAACTGTATATTTATTTATGAAAAGCTGCAGCCGCGCAGCATCTATATCATTTATTCCGGAGACATAACAACTCGCAGATGAATTTTTGTATTACATCAAATACATTTTGTTCTTGTCTTTATCAATACATAATTCAAGTTCACCAAATTCAAGGAACGTTTGCTGATATTCATGCCAAATGCTTTTCACTTCTTTTTTATTTAATGATTTTAATTTGTTGGTAAAGTCTACTTGACAAATATGGTGGTAATAAATTTTTGGGTTTGAAAGATTGTCAACTTTTTTTGGAAAAATCAGAATAGCTGTCACGTCCTTGTATCATGCTCAATATAAATGTTTCTTTCGCTGTACACTATAGAGGCTACCTTTTATTACAGTGTTTTTTAGTTTTTTAGTCGCAAAATATACAAATACCATTTGTAGACTTATTGTATACATGAATTTCTGTTGAAACATCATTTTCAAGTGTAACATTCAAATCTTCCAATTCCTATATGTTTTCTTGAGTTGTGGATGGTGCGGGTTCGGACAACTCAGGTATAGCAGTTGGGTGATTTATTGTTATCTGGTCAGATAAAAGTGTACTTACTGGATTCGAAGATTATATTCAGGATGGCTGTGGATCTGTAGAATGATCTACGTTGCATATAGATGAAGACGCAGTGCACTGATATTTTTTCATTAAATCAGTAAACGACTTGTAACACTGTCTGGCACTCCTCAAACTCTTTGAGATGATGACAGTACTACCAACTGTCGAAAGCGCTCGCAGATAATTAATAGAAGATATAAAGCTTATATATAAAATTCAGGTTTTCTACTATAACGTAGTTTACCTAATTTTTTCATAACCTTCAAGACGCCTGGCAGAAGTAATGGCCCACGGATTGTGTCTGGCAGTAATGAATTTTGATTTTAAATAATATACTTAAAAAAATATTTAAATACTAGCGTTTCTACTTTAACGTAGGTAAGTAAGGTTTTCATCTACCTGTACTTCGCGCTACCTGAAAAATGGCCCCGCTTTCAAGCTAATGGGTACGTATACCTCTTAACAAGACATTGTATTAATAATCCTGAAAATTTCAGCTTTGCTAAAATGACGTATGTCTGGAACCTTTGGGATTTTGCTCTACTTTGAAAACCCACTCTTTCATTTATTGTAATTGAAAATTGTGTAGACTCTATTTTGATTATAATTTAACAGAAGCTCTCATGACCATGCTCTCATGCTTAGATAAATTCCAATCAGGCCTAAGTTATAGTCGAATGAATCTAATAGTACCAAACGTTTCGTCTGACACTACGCCATTTATCATCTGTGTTATGTGCGTTGACTGCGAGGTTGAAAGTTATATTTTGAGTGGATTAAAAGATTGTTCATCCGTTGACGGAGGATATGGGGGCCTCATATGATAGACTGATGGGGCCTTCTATATCGAGAGGGGTCGTCTTCACAATGATATAGAGCTTTCTTAACTGACGTATTCAATCGTATTTATGATTGTAGAAGTTGGTGGAGATGACGGGGGTTCATGCGAATGATCATTTCTGATTTGCACTTTTGATGGGTGGTTCTGATTCGTCTATGTTGTTGATGGGTATGCTGCTGGTGGAATATCGATCGAAGTTATATTCTAGTCCATTTCCTAGTCCATTGAGATCTACAAGCATCCCAACAATTTCAACAGAAAAAAGAAGGTATACGGGTCGACAAAATGTGATATCCAGTACTCGAAAATGTCAGAAATGGACTAGAATAAGACTTCCATCAACTTTTCACAAGCAGCGTGCCTGTCATCAATGTGGACCAATCAAAACAACTCAGGTATTCACCTCATTGTGAGATTTTCACTGAACAGTTTCACAAAAACGCAACACATGTTAGTAAAGACACGCCCCACATACGGCAGGCAAAACAGCCTATTTACGACGACAAAAGTCAAAAAAATAAAGTTTTATTTTGAATAAAATTTTAATGCCAAACCGGTCTCAAATATTCCTTATATCCAATACAAGATTAGGTTTTTTTCTAGAACTGCCCTAATCCATGGGGCAGGTTGCCAAACTTTCATCACTCTTACTCGGCTCCCAACCGTAGTGTCGATTTGTTGTGTTTTTGTGAAGTTATAGTGTATTAAGTGGAATATTTCCAATATGGATATTTTACCTTGTGGTAAGTACATTGTAATTTCAATATAATTATGTAGTTATAGAAATATCCTAGTGAAATATTCGAACATATCCGTTGAATGCACATTTTTTTTGTTGTTTGCCTCAGTTTGACTAAATTTTCAAAAAAAGTTCCAGATTGTTCCGGTTAGAAAAAGTGAACAAACATAACCCACGTGTATGAACTTCAGTTTGCAATAGTTTTTAGCACCCCTTTTTGCCACATTTTCACATGATTCGTCATTTTCCACAGGTAGTCAGACAGTCGATGGCGCTGTGGCGTTGCCGAAAATAACCAGAAAAGAACTGTTCTTGATACTGACGAACGAAAGTTTGTTCAAGTCATCGATACCTAAGTGCAATAAACGATTGTTTGATTACATTGTCGACAAATACAACATTGAGGATTGTCCATCAACAACAGAAAAAGCATTGAGAATTAAAATAAAAGTTTATGAGCAACTTTCTTATGCTGCCGAATCCAGCTTAGTGAAGACGAGAAGAAGAAAAATTGCGAACGTTATAAAGCTTGCTCTCGAAGCTTCACCAAAGAGTTTGAGAAAAATGCAGCATGTGAAAGAAATACCTTCATTACAAAAATACAGCCCGGAAGAAGCTTTGGCACTCATTATTGATACGAATCTTACCAAAGAACATTACATTAATATTCAGAGAGGTGCGAAAACAAGAGGGGCCAATATTCATCCTGCTTACAATACCATTTCAGAAGTGAAAAAAAAATGTTACCCGAATAGTATTATAATTTGTGGAAGCGAGGCTGCAATACCTCTTCAAGATCTCTTGGACTTGACAATCCGCCAGTTATTCGAAGTCCAGAGTGGAGTTCTTCAACTGCACCTTCCTACTGAAGTAAGGCAGATTGATGTCCATTATAAATGGGGCTTAGATGGGAGTGGATGTCACAGTATTTACAAGCAAAATTTCACAAATGATCCAAAGTACTCAGATTTCAATATTGTCATTAGTACAATCGTGCCACTAGAAATGTCAGTTGTGCATAGAGAACAAAAGTTTATATTCTGGAAGAACTTCAGTCCATCTTCGACAAAATACTGTCGCCCTATATATTTCAAGTTGGTAAAAGAAAATAATGAAACCACAAAGCAAATGTATGGATTCATTATGCAGCAAATTCGAAATCTGAAACCAACAGATATCCTGCTGAACGCATACCCATATGCACAATGATGGATGGGAAAACGTGTAATGTGTTGACGGACACAGCGTCAACACAGGCTTGTAATATATGTCGAGTCACACCAAGAGATAGAAATGACCTTGAGAGAGTGATAGCTAGACCATGCAACATATTTGCATTCAAGTTTGGAATCTCAATTTTGCATTCATATCTCAGGTGCTACGAATATCTTTTGCACATAGCCTATAAGATGGAATCAAAACAGTGGGAAGCTAGAGGAGATACAGCAAAAAAACGCAGTGAAAGAAAGAAAAAAACATATCACTGATCTATTTTATGAGAAGATGGGTCTAGTTGTAGATCAGCCAAAGCAGGGTCGAGGAAACTCAAATGACGGGAACACCGCGAGAAAAATTTTTGACAATTCCTCTATTGTTGCAGAAATAACAGGTCTGGATGAGAATCTATTGAAGAGATTTGCCAACATATTGAGCACAATATCCAGTTGCCACTATATAAAACTAGACACTTACAAATCTTACTGTCTAGAGACTGCAAAACTTTGAATGCAAAATTACGGGTGGTACAAGATGAATGCTTCTGTTCACAAGCTGCTTATTCACAGTAGTGACATAATAGCCTGTTTGCCATTACCTGTGGGACAACTTTCAGAAGATGTTTTGGAAGCAATCCAAAAAGAATATAAAAACATTCGACTCTCCCATTCCAGGAAAACGTCACGGATAGATACAAACACAGATATCATGCATTGGATGCTGATAAATTCGGATCCAGTAATAACTGCCAAACGTCATAAGTCTACCAGGACAAAAAAAGGATTTAATGAAGATGTGTCATCAATGATCACAATTCCAGAATTTTTAACAAATATTCACACGGAGAGTGACCGTGATGATGAGAGTGACGATAATTCATCGGATTCTGATTGAAATTATTGTTTTCATCATTCAATTATCATCATTATTATTGTTTTATATAGATTAGTTGATTTTTAAGTTTCTAGTTTGATAGATTTGAATGTTTACTGTTCTAGCTAGTTTGTTTTCCTGTCATACATATCTATATGAATCAAAAACTTTTTTTTAAACAATATTTGCCTTTTATTCCTATAAAAACTCAACCAACATGAAATTATATCTCACGAATAATGTTTCATACACACAATTTATGTTTCTGTATTGAAAAATGTTTTTGTCGCCGTAAATCGGCTGTTTTGCCGTGTGTCGCCCGAAGAAACTATTGTATGGCGAAACACGTAATGCGTTTTTGTAAAACTGTTTAGTGAAAAGTGTTTTGAAGTGTAAAGTGTTTTTTTGATATGTTAGTTATAGATTCTCATTAGGTATCGGCCAATTTAACCATATAAAACTCAGCAAAAGTGCAGATAACTCAAGAGTGAGTATTCACATGAATATCTCACTCTCACCAACATCGCCAAATCCACTCCTACCGCTATCCCCTTCATCATCCACATCATCATTCAAAACTGTAAATACGAGCAAACACGAAGCTTCTCAGTTCTTAGGGGTATACAGCGAAGGGCGGTATGGATGTCTCAGAACTTTCATGCCACCAATTAACACCAGTCATAACCCGTTTGTCTTTCTGACAAACTTCAGTTGAAAGGGGAAGGAAGCCAGGCTTCAACCTGTAGGAAATCAAGATGGATTACGTCTTCTCAGTTCTACGCCGATGACACGGCTCTCCTCTCATCTACCATGGGTCGGCATCTCGGAATCGTCTACATGCAACGTGCATTGGACGACCTCGAGCGCTGGTACCTCGAATGGAAGATCCGAGTGAACCCAGAAAAAAATCAGGCGATAACTATGGGAAGAACGATATCTTCTCAGGCTAAGAAAGTGTGGGTCTCTGTAAGGGAGATCAACTGGCAATCGCGGGTAAAGTACCTCGGCCTTCTAATAGACCGTGGGCTCACCTCAAACCCGCACATTATATCTGTTTACAAGGATCGAGGGCCGGATAGCTAGTCTGTACCCTCTGTTCAACAGATCTAAATTGAGCCCTGAAGACAAAATTACCATCTACAACACTATGCTCAAGCCTGTCATCATGTATGCTTCAGGCATCTGGGAACAAGCGGCTCCGTCTAATATCTCCATTCTGGAGAGATTGCAGAACAAGATAATACGGATGATTGTGAATGCTCCATGGTTCGCGTGGCATGAAGCTATAGACTATGCTGTAGACGACCCCTCTCGATATAGAAAGCCCTGACACTCTATCGAGTGATGCCCCCATATCCCTCTTCAACAGATAAACAATTTTTTTCATCCATCCCACCCAAGCCAAGTAGGGGTACACCGTGAAGGGCGGTACTGATGTCTGAGGACATTCATGTCGCCATGCCACCATTAGTTATGACCCATTTGACGAAACGTTTGGTACTGCAAGTACCAGATTTATAACTGCTGTCAGATCTATTATATAAATCGGGATATCAAAATCAAAAAAGAAATTGAATGAAGAAGTCGAATTGTCAACAAGTGTGCGACAAATAATTTCTTATAAATACGTAACATGGCACACGCCTTGAAATAGTTTCCCTCCTGAAGTTCAACAGATATATTTGATTCTTTTGGTTTTCAATTCTTCCTTCAAAGTGTTACGGATTGAAAATCGTACTAATTTTTGATTATAATTTTCTTTATTGAACATGGATACGTTATCTTCCATTTGACTTTGGTTTTGATTCATATAGAAACCCGTTTCTTCAAACACTTCAAAAATTTTCTATTCCCTGAACTCTTTCAATTAAAACTTTTCAGTTTGCCACATTTTTTTTTGTTTTGCAATATTTCTTTCAGTTTATTTTTCTATCCTGAGCTAAAGTAATATGTCATTTCATTTTATTGAATCAGTCAATACCGTCACTGAGTANGTATTGTCTCGGAAATTTGGTTGTTGCAATGTTTTTTTTAAATATATATGTGATATGTCTGATGGTTTTTAAAATAGTAATATTATGAACACGAAAAAACTACTTTTCGGTGAGTAATTTGATTATGAACTCATTATTTCTTGTGAAATTGAAACGATAATTATCGTTTAAGTTCTGTGGAAGGTATGTTTATGAAAATTAATTGTTACAGAGCCCTGAAGAAGAATTTAAATTTTTTATTTTTATTTTTTCTTCAATTGTTCTATTTTTACGTCTATTTTATTTCACTATTATTACATTTCAGGTTTTTTTTTGCTTAATATAATTGTTATTTTCAGCTATTCATTCTTTATTCTTTTTTTTAGTTCTTCCAGGGATTTCAAAATCATTTTATATAATATCAGACAATTAAAGTCCGAACTAACGAAATTCATCATGAAACATTGTCAGTTATCTTCCAAAAAACATTCCTCAGCAAAATGTGGAAAACTTCAATGACTAAAGTCAAAGTTGAAAATGAGGTTTGAGGTGAAGTTTCGGCTATTCCTCAATAAAAGTCAGTAAGGATTCCATCTGAACTTTTCAATAGTCCGAAAAATTATATCAAAAATATTTGTATTATCTTCGATTTCTTTCGAGAAACTTCAAGTATTCATATTTCGAAATCATGATCTCATCCATTTTTACATTCTTCCCTCAACTGAACAGAGAAGAAGACATAAAACTCATACGACATCGTGGAAGTCAAATGATGAAATATCGAAACCTATAATAATGAACAATATTTAGTAACACCACCATATTTTTTGGGATATTTTATTGGCGATTGGCGCTATTAATAATGACACCAACCCTGGTGTGATTAGTAAAAACCCTTTCTAATGAAAAATATAACTTTACCTTCGACAGTTTTGATAAAAGAAAAAAGGGGTATATAACATTCCACACGCCCATTTGGGCTTCATTGACGCTATATTTTCCATCCATGCATCTTAGGAGAAATATTCAAATTGTTACTTCTTCCAACTTTCCCTATATCTGGACATGTTGAATTATTTTCAACCTGATTTGACCTTCACAGTGTAAGTAGGTGACAGTTATTCAGTTTATGAAGAAGAGTTATATTTTATACAGAGCAAAGTAAGCCATTGAGATGTCGATTGACGTTGAATTTGAATAACAGAATAAATAACAAATATTCGTTTATATAAAAAGTATCCGATGATTCCATGGATCAAAATATAGAAAAAACTAATCTGAGTTCGTTGAAATGAATATCGAAAGATTGGGCAACTTTTAGGTGGTTGGTTCCTGCATACACAGCTTTTGGAGCAGTCAAATAGGCTAGTCGGAAAATTATGTCCAGTGATACAATCCATATTAACAGACGGCCAGTAATGTCGACCAGAAGTG
>NW_019295930.1:0-16276 GCF_000500325.1 Leptinotarsa decemlineata
TATTTCTTTTCTAGAGTGTCCCAAAACTTAAGTCTGAATTCCAGAATAACTGTGTGTAAGACTATCATTAAACCTCATTATGAATAATCAAAACAAAAGTAGGTATAGTATAGCTCAAACAGATTGAAAAGTAGTTACGGGTGATTTTGAACGTAACTTCTTAGAAAACAAATTGTATCAAGAGTACCATCTGCTAACCGGCATCTAATATCCGTTGCAATGTAGCCAGCTACTGAGAACTCAACTGGTTGGCAACAGCGTGTCTAAGCGATTATATGCAAACTGCAAAAATCTCCCTCTTGTTCCTCCACACTCAAATAAATCCATTTCTTTTTTATTACTGACTCTAATTTATCAAAGCTTGTGGATCTGGATACACGTGTAAAAGGACTTTTAGAACGCTCGCAGAGTTTCTTCTAATTCCTCTTGAAGTGAAGTATTAGTTGGGTAGCAGTAGCCAATCCCGTCAATCTCGAACGGGATCTCGTCATATTATGCTTCGGGATTGATCCCGAAAAATTACAAGGGATCTCGCCAGATCGGAATACCGCGAGATCGGGATTGCATTCCCTAGTTTTGCTGTTCATGATCAGGGGTACTCATTACAACTTTTTCAAAAAGAAACATTGATAGTCATAACTAACATACTTGTGAATACACTGACCCGTTATTTGGTGAATATCAATAACACTATCAATAATAATTATAGAAATGTCACAATGAATTTTATTTGAGACGCGTTTTGCTGAAGGGCAGCTTCATCAATTGGATTGGTATGTACTAGTTATGTCTTGTTTGGGCAAACTTCTAATTTTTGGCACAATATGATTTTATTTGACTTTGCTTTTTATTCAAAAACAAACTGTCAATAATATTGGTAACTATATAAAACAATAAACAATTTCAACTTCAATACTAGATGTGAAATTAATTCACAACATCCTCCGAGGCTCGCAATTTACTTCTTTGGCTTCAACAAAATTATTTTTGTGATGGAACGACGATAAACTCCTGTTGTTGTAGTCACTTCGACTACCCATACTCTGTAACCGGGACCAGGAAAAATTCGCGTAACTTTTCCTCTTGGCCATGAGTTTCTGGGAAAAATATCATCCGCAATAATGACGATGTCTCATTCTGCAACATCACTGCTATTGAACTGCCACATGCTTCTCTTTATCAGCGAGGGTACATATTCCCGTATACACCGTTTCCAGACAAAGTCCGCATATCTTTGTGCCACTCGCCATTGTTTTCTAAGATGTGAATTTGTATCAGCAGAAATACCTAGTGGATTCACTTCATTTGACTTTCCAATNCTTTCAAGATGGAAGCACCCTTATAAAATCTATCTTTCAGCTACAAAGAACACGCACGTACGTACGCACGCAGGCAAACAAAATAATCAAGAGAATAGTTGTCAAGTGATTCGTTTTATTTGACAAATTTCAATTTTTCCTCAACAAAATTACAGAAGTTGGGTTATTTATCACTATATCGAAAAAAGTTATTTTTAAACAATTTTTTGGTTTCATGCACAATTTCAGCTACAATTCACAAAAAACCGTAAATTTATTGACAGTTTTTTGTGAATTAAACTACTTATGCCACATAAGAGCTTCATACTTTCTTCACCTGTAAAGTTTATTCATTTTTGACCCTGTATAGTGTAACTTTATAAAACATCTACTGTTGAATGGGGAGTTTGTATATAAACATACAAGTACATAGTATTCCAGTGTCATCAGTAATGTCTGCATTAGATGAAAAATAAGTTTATACTTTCTAGGAAAAGTTTATTCAATTTCAATGATTTCTTTGAGATTCCCTCAATTCACATTTATTATACAACTCTGTTGTAAAAGAGTACATGTATTCCTTTATTATTCAAATGCAGTTTGTAAAAATCAATAAGCACTGAAAGTATCTTACAATGATACACCATAAACTCAAGTTGGCCATAAAACCATTAAAAACAAGCCTCTGCCTTAATAATGACAGTGAAACATCTTTCTATTTGTAGTAGTAACTTTTAATTATTACTACATATTGAATAGAAAACATGCTAACTTTTATAATAATAACAATTCATGTGTGGTAAAAACACAGATCGCCTTGTGACAGCAAGCATTTTTAATGAAAGACACCTAGGCCAAAATATACAACAATCTAACGTGAGTAAGAAATTCAAAGCTACTGGATTGGTCGGATGCTGACTAGTTAAGAATAGAACTAGAAAATTTCTTTGGGTGAACAGCAAACAGAAGTATACTCTTAAAACATAAGTTATTAAACTATTTGATTTGAAAGGGTTATATTTTTAGGAGTGATTAATTTTTTTGGGAAAGAAAGTTTTTGGCTTTCTACTACTCCATCTGATACAAAAAAAACTTTCTTTCAGTTTGTGTCTGAAAGTTACTTCTTTGCATGATCTACACATCCATGTATAGAGTTACTTATTTTCAAATTGATTAATCCTTCCTTTCTTTGGAAGATTCCCTCATCCATTTTTTTTGTATCAGATGGAGTAGTAGAAAGCCAAAAACTTTCTTTCCCAAAAAATTATTAAACTACTTTATAAATTCTGGTGATGGAAAGAGACTTTTAATAATTAAACATTGTTTATATTGTACTCATATCAGATGTTAAATAAGATTCAATAAATTAATCAAAGTTATTGATTTTCATCCAATTTACATGAATATAAAAATAAGACACATAACTGAATGAAGCCCTTAAGTCATTTATTTCCTGTATTTGAATAGATATATGTTCTTAGGACTAGTGAATTTTATTTGGAAAAGTTATTTAGTTATATTATTTTCAAATCTACACCATTAACTTTATACCTACCAATCTTAAATAATATATCAAGTTATCACAAACAGATAAAACACAAAAAATGCAAACTAACAAATATAACATTTGATTTTGATAGTTCTTGATTATTAATTCATTCGTTTCCATGATATAGTGTACCTAATAAGTTTTACTAAAACATTATTCTGTTCAAAATATAATGTTTTCCTGTTATGTTTACTTCAGTGCACGTTATGTGTGTTTTTTGAAAAACATAATATTTGATGAGTGGAGGAACTTTGCCCAAACAAACTTTAAGAAAAGGAAAATTACTTACGGGGCATTGTAGCAAAGAAAAAAAACTCTGTTTATGTTTTCTCAAAGTGTTTTCTAATTCAACAGTAGTTTCTTGTTCTTGCGAGTGGTTAAGATATTTCCAAACAGTTCCCTTCAATTCTTTATATGAAATCCATAAATCTTCAGGCTTGTTGAAAGACATTGCTACAAAATATAAGTACAAATTAAAAAAAAAATAATAAATTTATTTAAACATCACCTACTTTCATTCATTTTAGCGGCTAGTTAACTAGTAAACTTTTCGAAATTGACATTGTCATTGTCAATGTCAATTGTTATTTGGTTAGAACCATAGAACTTGAAGAACCTCTTCTTCATATTTTTGTAAATTGTGTGGAACGTAGGAACCCTAGTTGTGACACCACAGATAGCAAATGAGACTGCCGAAACGTCGTGAAAATTATTCTTGTGAGGGTCAAGTACACAAAACACGGAATGAAACCGGGAAAAACAACCCATTATATAGCATTCATTTTCACCATGTTTCGGCAAAATTTATTTTGCAATCTTTTGATTATGCCTTTTTTTAGGACAAAACACAAGCACTTCAGAAAAATTCTTGGAAGGAAGTTGAATCCCAGAACCGCAGTTCTTCAAATAAAAGAGTTCTTAAAAAGTGAAGTTCGAGTTTGGACCTAGACTCCAGACATCACCAGAAGATGGCAAATGACATTTTGCCGAAACGTCGTGAAAATGATCATTGTGAGTATCAAATATACAGAACACGGTATGAAATTCGAAAAAACAACCCATTATACTCTGGGCGTGAAAATCTTCGATTGTTGCCCAACCTTGCACTTGACCTCGTGATTACTAGGACTAACTCCCAACTTCGTCACGGGTGCAACCTGCATCACGCAGGTTGCTAATGTTGCTCCAAGATAAATCAAACATGAAAGATGGGATATTGAGTGAATAGGTGTTATCAATGAGGAGGAATTCTTTAGACAAGCACTCATAAGAAGGTGGGCAAACCGCAGACACGTGTTTCTGGCTATTTAGCCTTCATCAGTATGGTACAGCCAAGTGTAAAGGATGGGCAACACTTGGTTGCAAAAAAGGGTCGAAAACAAAACAAGTGGATTCACCATCAGGGGGCCAACTGCGGTTTCGTGTCATCGTTGAAAAACCTCGTGATTACCAGGACTAACTCCCAACTTCGTCACGGGTGCAGCTATAGCAACCTGCGTGGCATCCGGGTCTAAGATGAATCAAACATGAAAGAATGGATATTGAGTGAATAGCTGTTATCAATGAGGAGGAAAATAGAAAATCTTTCTTATTATCTAAGTTTGTTCTTATTTCATGCATTTCGTTTGTATCTTTTTCTACTACTGCACTTACTTGCTTATAATTTTTTTTCTTTCTAAGTTTGTTTAAATACATGGCTGTATGATTATTAACAAGAATATAACATGGCGCAGTCGGTATAGGGTCGTATGTTCCATAAATTCAAAACATGAGTGGAGATAGTCAAGGAAGTTCACCATTGTCCTTGGCGGGCAATGTGGCCGAAAACTTGAGTAGTATGTGATATTAAGAGGATGTATCTTGTTTTATCAAATTAAAGTAGCTTGTTTAAATACATGGCTGTATGATTAATACCAAGAATATAACAGTAAATACCTGTCCTTTTGGGCTGAAATGAACCTCCGCCGCGCATGACCTGGCTTCCTATGTACAGTCTCTAGTCGTTAGTAGCGTTTCCAAAGTCCGCATCAAAATTCATCACTTATCATCAGAAAAAATGATAATACAATACATAATCTTATGAATCCCAATTCATATTAATTTATTGCCCAAAGATTAATTTCCCTCCTACACATATTGATACATTAAAACTTAGATTATCAATTTATTTAAAATGGGACGACTTTTTCCATAAGCTACAATTCATAGAATTTTTAATTCACGAGGTCGCGATTCAAGTATATGTCCATATTTCTATGAATTTATATTTTTCGCTTTAAGGCTAGTTCATGTTGGAACGAACATCGCATAAAAAGTGCGATTTAAAATGGCGTCGTGTTTATCGTAAAAAAGTTGAAAAAATTGAACTTTTTTGCGATTTTCGCAAAAATGTTATACGTCAACATACAAAGTATAGTTATATTGCTTTGATTCTCGTTTTTCACGCCCATACATCGAAATTGAATCCGAAATATGGACGAATGTGTCAGGTTGTTCAAATTATATCAACTTTACCGTAAAAAACTTCATTGAGAAAACCCCGTCTTTATACTGGAAATTTTTTTCAAAAATAGAAGAAAATATGGAGAATATCACAATCTTGTGGCTGAAATAAATGAGAATTAGTGATCCAGAGAAATATTTCAACTATTTCAGGCTCACTCTCTCATTATTCAATAAATTATTGAATTTGGTTGGCCCCTCATTAAAGAAAACTCATTTTGCAAAAGAACCACTCGCCCCTGCAGGCAGTAACGTTAAGATAAGTGGTTTGAGGACACGCTCCTATTAAACAAAACTTGAGAAAATTGTTAGTCCTATATTCTGATATGATGGGGTCTGGTCTTAAAAGTCGTAATTCGTATGAGTCGTATGTCATCATTCAGGTTCATGTAATAAAATTTAAAATTCAACAATGAAATCCCTAGATATTGCCCGCTTCAACATGAACAGGGTATTTTGACAATTGAGTCAAATTTGCGGAACCGCAAAAATATTATCGCAATCGTTCTAATATGAACTCGCCTTTAAGATCAGATTTTGTGCATTTCTGACATCAATCTTGTGTTGGTAATACTGCATTCATGTCATTCTGATTTCTGACAACAAAAGATAACATTTATATATAAATACAAAAGCTAGGTTATGCTTTTGTGAAAGTATTTTTATAAAATATCAATGTTGCCTACAAAAGGATATTTTCAAGATATTGAATGTCCATATTTCAATAGTTCCTGTGGAAGACCGTACTGTCATTTCAGACATAGAAAAAAGCAATCTGAATATGTTGAAGACCTAGTTAAGGAATCCGAAAAAGAATCACAAACAGTTCCTACATACAAACCAACTCCAAAAAGTGAACTAGCCAACATTCACAATAATAAAAGCCACATACCCATAAGTTATGTACCTGACCTTACGTTCAGACCAGAAAGAAAGTCCAGGCCGATTCCCAAATTTGAGAAACCAACTTACAAACCTACCCCTTTGAGTATTTTATCCTCAGCTAACAAAAGAGGTAGGACAATTTCCGAAGACAACAGTGAAAATATCGAAGCTATCAAAGAAATTAAACAAAACATTGCTAATGTAGAATATGACCCTACAATATCATTACAAACAACTACTGATATTGATTTCGAAGATTTATCTACAGAATTCGAACTTATTGATGAAATAATAAATTCAAGCGATAAAGTTTCTAAAAAAGCTGATGATTCTGAATTATATGACCCCTGTAAGATATCGTTGGAGGGTAACAGTGAGAAATTGACTGAAACCAAGGCAAAATGTTTGAATGATGAAAAAACCGTCAAAAACCGCCTAAAAAAAGGTGACCAAGCAAATTCTAAAGATAAGTCAGTATCAGTACCTGTGAAATCAACTGACTGTAATTTGAAATTTGATGAAACAAACCCAATAGATGAAAGAAGCAAGGCCCATAACAAGTTCGAAAAATGTGAGACACCTTCGAACAGTGATTCAAAACATGAATATCTCCAACTTGCTGACAATGAACGGAAATCAAAGAAGGGAGAGAAACCTGAGAAGAAAGAAGAAAAACGTGAGAAGAAAAAAGAAAAACGTGAGAAGAAAGAAGAAAAATGTGAAAGCAAAGGAGAGAAACATGAAAAAAGAGATAATTCAAAAAATCTTAGTAGTGGCAAAAGTAGTAAAGAAAAGCAAGATAAAGGAAATATTAAAAAAAACACTAGTCATCACACTAGTGAAAAAAGTAAAGAAAGAGAAAAAGAGGACAGGCACAAGAAAACTAAACGTGGACATGAAGAGAACTCCAAAGAAAGTAACACATCTGATAAAAGTAATGAAAGAGAAGACAAAACTGATAAAAAAAAATGCCCGAGTTCAAGTAGAGAGAAGCAAAAAACTAGTGAGGTAGATAAAGTAAAGAGCGAAAGGAGTGAAGCCACAAGAAAAAATAGAGATAGTAGAATTGAAAATAGTTCCAAAAGTAAAGAAAAACATAAAACTGATATAAAAAGTAGTGACAGAAGTGTAGAAAGACCAAAAAATGAACATAAGAAAACTCACTCTCACAGTACATCAAAAGAGCAGATTAGGAAGGAAAAAGAATACAAAAGCAAACACCACTCCTCCAAGAAGCAAAAAGAAAGTGAATCAAAAAATAAGCAAAGTCATGATAAGTCTCCATCAAATTATCAATCCCATAAGTATCAAGAAGTGACTATTCGAGATGTAGAATCCAATAAGCTCGAAGATAATTCTGAATTTGTTTCACTAGATCATAGTGGAAGTGTTTCACCTGATTCAGAAGTAGATGATGACGAAACGATGTTAGAGTGCTATAAAATATTCAACGAATATACACCACCAAAAAATGACAAACCTGAGAAACCTGACGAATATATTCCCATGCCTTTAATTGATTGTAATATCGATAATATTGGTAAAAAACGTGTAGCTCATGGTAATACTGAACAAACTCAGAACTTTCAAAAAATATTTCCTCCAACAAAGCCAAAAGCTATAATTACTCCTGGACAAACCTTAGCTAACCGCTACAAGATTGCTCATGCAGCCCAGGCAAGAAAAGAACAAGAGTTAGTGATGAATGAAATGCAGTTCTCGAGACCCTTGAAAAGACCTGCTCCTTCTTTATTGGAAGCTGCTCGAGAGAGAAAAATAAGAAGGGAAAGTCTCCAACAATCACAACCCAAGTCAACTTGTTTAGTTGATGAAATATTGAAAGGTACTTCAAAAACGTGTTCCCAAGTGAAAATTGTTACTAGAATTGCTCCCGCACAAAATGTTTCACTGATGGCTAAAGCAAAGGAACGAATTTCCAAAATAAAACAAACTGTTACAGTGAAAACTGTAGCGCAGACTCAGAAAGGTAACCGTACAGCACATATTCCTGATGTTTCTCTGTCCGATATCCCAGATGTACTACAATCAGATAAATCTAAATTACCAGTAAATGTGAGGACGAGGTTTTTGACAATGTTAGCTGATGAATGTGTGAAACTGTACATATCCAAAGAGGAAGCATATACTAGAGCTTTAAATGAAGAATACTCTTGTTACGAAAAATGTAAAGTATTAACTACTTATAGAAATTCCGCAATGCTGGCTGTGAACCGACTAAGAAAAGAAATTCAAGAGCGAAACAAAAATGGTCTTGGTCTCATTGGATTAGACGACAATTCAGATAAGGATCCTTCTTCAAGTAGTAGGAGCCGGACTTTTTACAATAATGTGAAGAAGTGGCTTCTAACAGAGGAAGAATTGGATCTTCACGGATATCCTCGACTCAGTGAGGAACACCACGGTAGAGCAGTTATTAAAAATGTTAGGAATCCAATACCACAAAATTTGGATGAAAATCAACGAATTTGTGCCCGATGTCATAAACTATATCATGTAGATGATGATGGATGGCCTTTATTCGAGGAAGAGTGCAGCTATCATCCTTTGAAGAAAAGAACCATTAGAGGGGAGCAAACATATTTATGTTGCCGAAGTAATGAAAGTTCAGGTTGTGCGACTTCCGACACCCACGTGTCCGAATCTGCGTGTTCAGCAGAACTTGAAGGTTATCAAACAACATTGGACCCTGAATATGCGGATGACTCACGAAGTTATGCTGTCTATGCCTTAGATTGCGAAATGTGTTATACAACTAAAGGACTAGAATTAACCCGTGTGACCGTTGTAGACATTGACTGTAAAACTGTTTATGAATCGTTAGTGAAACCACTGAATCCCATAATAGACTATAACACTAGGTTCTCTGGTATCACTAAAGAACAAATGGATAAAACAAGTACTAGTATATTACAAATTCAAGCGAATATACTACATTTGTGTAATTCAAAAACTATTTTAGTTGGCCATAGTTTGGAATCTGACATGAAGGCTCTTAAAATTGTTCACAACTCTGTCATCGACACCTCTGTATTATTTCCACACAAAATGGGATTACCTCACAAAAGAGGTTTGAAGGTTTTGGCTAGTGAGTATCTGCGAAAAATAATTCAAAATGACGTGAGTGGCCATGACAGCGCAGAAGATGCCATAACTTGTATGGAGCTTCTGAAATGGAAACTCAAAGATGATTACAAAGGCAGGTCCTGAACCTTGGATATTCTGAATCAATATTGTTTAAGCAATTGATTAAGATTAATTTATTGTTTGACTAGTTTTCTATTGATGTTTTTGTTAATTTTGTGTTGTATATATTTGGTGTAATTATGTACTAAATACATTTTGGACATACTTTGATTCTGTATTTTCTTGATTAAAAAAAACTAATTAATACGTGTTTTGCTATACAATAGCTTCTTCAAGTTTATGCTTGAAGAAGCTATAGTATAGCGAAACACGTGTCGCGGTTTTTGTAAAACCCTTTTATAGTGAAAATCATACAATAAACTGTAACATTTGTACAATTTTCTTAGGTGCCCAACATGGTTTTCATCGACTGTATTTTTTTGAGCAGTTTATATGAATATTTGTTATGTTGAGCAGTGTTTAAACGATTTGGTCGCGTGCATGCCTTGAACTCGTCGTTTGCGCAGACCTGAGACTGCAACTCCTGGGTCTGCGTGTAGAAAATTCAAACTAAAAATCACCCGAAGTGGGATTACTGTATATAGTATACTGTGGCCTAATTCTTCTTGATTTAAAACTAGAGTGAGGTTGATTGGAATTTGACATTACGTTACGTCAGTTGTCAGTTGTTTATCGTAAAAGTTTATAACGTGCTGAAAACTTCTCATCAAATACGTTGTAAGGATGTGCAAAATAAAGCTGGATAATTATTATTTGCACAAATCCGATTATAATTGACGTTAAAGGAAATTAAAAAGTTTGTTTTCATTATTGAATTTGATATTTGACACAAATTGTATCATTCCATCTGGCGAGTTTCATTATTAATGACGTAACGATTGTTCTTATACAATGACGTAACTACGAATCGTATTTGAATACACGCTCGAATACGATTAAACGACAGAAAATACCTCAGCGTGAGATTGGTTTTGATACGGAATTTTACGTTACGTCAGTTTCTGCTTTATTTTGATCGTTATAGTTCACAAAGTGCTGAAAACTCTTTTATCAAATATGTTGTAAGGATGTACAATATAAAGCTGAGACAGTATTACGTGCACAAACACCTCAGCGTGAGGTTGGTTTTGATACGGAATTTTACGTTACGTCAGTTTCTGCTTTATTTTGATCGTTATAGTTCACAAAGTGCTGAAAACTTTTTTATCAAATATGTTGTAAGGATGTACAAAATAAAGCTGAGAAATTATTACGTGCACAAACCGATTCTAATTGAGGTTAAAGAAAATCGAAAAGTTTGACTTTATTATTTGTGAAATTATAAAACAACAATAAAAATTAATTGGATCACTCCATTCTAGTGAATCTTATTATTAATGACGTCACTACGAATCGTTTTTGAATACACTCTCGAATATGATTAAATGCCAGAAAACACCTCATTCATTGCCTTGACATATTAGTAAAATTGAAAGGATACTTTGAATTGTAATCCTTTGTTGGTTTCAAGAATTTATTTCTCCATATATTATCTCGGTAAAACTTGGTCCACTTTCACACAAATTTATATTTGTGAAANCATTTTGATTACATTGAAACTCAATTTGCTTAATAATTTATACTTTTTTTTCAATATAAATAAAGTTAGCTTGCAATTTTTGAAACTCATTGTTAAGGTTTACGTAACCTCATTAAAACTTCTACTTCAGTTTTTCAATCTCACCATTTGTAATGTTCCAAAACGTTCCATAATCTATTCCACTTGAGTTTACGACAGTAACACGGGCAACCAAGTGGAACGGGAAAAACTGCGGTCGTGACGTGATCGTTGTGAGCACTTAGTGGAACGCACGGTATGAATGTCATAGAAAGGATGATGATTGATGATCGTATCATCGAAGTCTGGCAAATTCACAGTATTTCTG
Source organism: Leptinotarsa decemlineata (assembly GCF_000500325.1). Lineage (NCBI taxonomy): Eukaryota > Metazoa > Arthropoda > Insecta > Coleoptera > Chrysomelidae > Leptinotarsa > Leptinotarsa decemlineata. The sequence continues at coordinate 11,325 of NW_019295930.1, forward strand.
TATATACAAAATACTGTGGCAAATTGCTCAAAATGCAGAGCCAAAATCAAATAAATCAGAAAGAGTATGTAACTCTATCCTACTCTGGCACCTTAAGACATGTGCACAATCCTAAGATATCTCAATGTTAGAATCATTCAAATACTAAACAAATTTATGATTAAAAATCAAAAAGATATATAAAAGGGAAAGGAGGATACCATCGTTCCCTATCCTTGGTATATCCTAACGTATTTTCACAAATCACACCTATGTTTTGTGCTATTTGTCATGAATCCCCAAGTCACAGATGTATAAAGCAAAAAATAAGCCTTCAGTCTATGACAGGATGACGGCAGTTATGAAATAGGTGGAGTGGTAGTCGAATGCGCCCGACAAGGAAGCAATGGTCATACAAAAATAGAGCGAGAGAGAGAGAACTCTATTACGAGTCTATTCCTNCTGTCTATGACAGGATGACGGCAGTTATGAAATAGGTGGAGTGGTAGTCGAATGCGCCCGACAAGGAAGCAATGGTCATACAAAAATAGAGCGAGAGAGAGAGAACTCTATTACGAGTCTATGTCTATTCTTTGATATGTTATTGTATATCTATTAAAAGTATATTTTGATTTGTTTTTTCCATTTAATAGCTGAAATGAGAAGTTGAAAAATATTGAATTTTAGTAAAATTGGTTGTTATATCACCATAATAAAATGTTTCGTAGAAAAAGAAAGAGAAAAACCCTATTTTAAAATGAAGAACACTTATATTTACAACTGCATTTTATTTTATACAGCAATTACCTTCATAAGTGCACAAAATCACAATGGAAAAACCACAGAGGATATTATAGAATCACCACTTTGTTGCAATCTCACAACAGAACATTTGGAATTTAATTATAATTCCAAAATTATTGAAAATGAATATATTGTTGTCTTCAATGGATATTATAAAAATCAAGCTAGGGCAAATTACATTAATACTGCATTGAATGCATCTGGTATACACAAATGGGAAATACTTGCCAGGAAGAATCCTGCCAGTGATTATCCTAGTGATTTTGACGTTGTATTGATAGAAGATACTGAAAAGTTAGAAGGACTGAATATGCTTAATGACCATCCTGCCGTCAAACGAGTTACACCTCAACGCATGGTCTCAAGAACATTAAAATTCATTAGCCCTGAACATGTTAGATACGGCAGAAGTAGCTTGAATTCAAAAGTGCAATTCTGGCAATCAACAGGTCGTCATACAAGACGTTTGCTTCGAGCTATTCCCAGACAAATAACTTCAGTGTTACAAGCAGATTCCCTTTGGAATATGGGAATTACTGGTAAAGGCATAAAAGTAGCTATTTTTGATACTGGACTGTCTAAATCTCATCCACACTTTCGTAAAATAAAAGATCGTACCAACTGGACAAATGAGAAAACATTTGATGATGGTCTTGGTCATGGAACTTTCGTTGCGGGGGTAATAGCTTCTAGTAAAGAATGCTTAGGTTTTGCACCTGACTCAGAATTACACATCTTCAGAGTGTTTACAAACAACCAAGTATCTTATACCTCTTGGTTTTTAGATGCATTCAATTATGCAATTCTGAAAAAAATAAATGTGTTGAATTTGAGTATTGGTGGACCTGATTTTAAAGATCATCCATTTGTTGACAAAGTTTGGGAATTGACTGCTAATCGGATTATTATGGTGTCTGCTATTGGTAATGATGGTCCTCTCTATGGAACTCTCAACAACCCTGCCGATCAAATGGATGTCATTGGAGTGGGCGGTATTAACTTTGAAGATCAGATTGCAAAGTTTTCTTCAAGAGGAATGACTACTTGGGAATTACCAGAAGGTAAATTTAATCTTCTTGTATGATAAAAGAACGATATTCACTTATATATTCGAATGTGTGATGAAATAACATAATGAACCAGCAAAAAATATATGACCATGTTAACATGGCTGTTTAAAAGGGGATTCCTAACAACCAATATTACTAAAACCAATTTCAATGTCTGTGTAAACACCGGTTTATTGTCGCAGAACCTTTTGGAAAGAGGATTAGTTATAAAACCAGATTTATGAAGTCATGTAGACACCGACTTTGAACGGTTTAATAATTTAGAGACATCAACTTTCTCAAAAGTATCAGAAACTGATATTTTCTTTCAAATAGAGGAGGCATTTTTCAATATAAGTAAAACTAATGATTTCACAAATTGCTAATTAGTTGCAAAGATGTATTTTCACAAGTTTTTCGATAACTTTGACTATAGTTGGAATGAGAGAGATCGGGCGAAGATTCGTGGAAAATTGGTTCTTTCTATTCCGGAAATAATATTATTTAGTCTAAAAGCAATCTCTCTATTTCTCAGGAACGACATTAACCATTCAAGTATGTTTCCACGGATTCCAAATGTATTTAATTCAATCTTGGTGTAAGTTCTGATCTAAACAATCAAATGCTTTTGTGAGGTCAAAAAAAAGAGCACCCACAATTTCTTTTTATCAAGATTTTTGTAAATGTCCTCAACGAATTTCGGTAGTTTCGGAATAAGTGATAGCCAAAATGTTTTTTCCCCAAAAACTAATGTGTCCTTAAAATATTCTCCTCTCGATTTGAATAGCTAAGTTGTGATATTATTATTTCACCGGCGCCATTGGTAATTTGGATGATGGAATCTAAATGGCTACTAAAAAATGGCTATCAACCTCATACTGGTCCCCCTTAAAATAGTCCGGCAAAAAAAGGAATTCAATACCCCAGAATAGAAATTTACATTTTAGTGAATAAGTACTTTTTTATAGAAAGAAAACTTTATAAGGAAAAATAATTTTTTTATTCTTACAGGATATGGAAGAGTGAAGCCAGATATAGTTACTTACGGTTCAGCTGTGAAAGGATCTCACATAAAAGGTGGGTGTCGCAGTCTTTCTGGAACAAGTGTCGCATCACCGGTAGTAGCAGGGGCTGTAACACTCCTAGCTAGTGGGGTCTTACATCGCGGGGAAGTCATAAATCCTGCCAGTATGAAACAAGCTCTCATGGCATCAGCTAGGAGATTACCTGGAGTGAATATGTTTGAGCAAGGCCATGGAAAACTGAATTTGATGAAAGCTTATCAAATACTAAACAGTTATAAACCACAAGTAAGTACTTATTTATGTATTCGTTCAGTAAGAAATACCTACAAACTTTAATGCTTTCTACTTTAAACGTTCAAGCCAGTAGGTTGAATGGACTGACACCTATCTGAAAACAACTACTCCCCTGGCTAATACCACGAAGGGCGTTGGATTATATCCGATAGGCGTCAGTGCAGGAATCCTCACAGAAAATTTCCTGCATATGCAATTGGCAATACAACTGAAAGAGTCGACCTTCAATTCTGGAACGGGCCAGAACCATGTTTTTTGTATGTTGTATGAATTTTGAAGAGTTTTTTATACTAAAACCTAGTTCCGCAATAGACAAGGGTTCAAATTCCTTAGTGAGCCACTGATCTACTATATTTGAAAGGGGTACTCGTTGTCTCAGCTATGTCCCTGATAACATTTTTTCCCAATATCATATCTTTCTTCACTCAAGAGGAACGTAACAAGCCTATGGACAAGAAAATTTAGTCCTGCCATTTCATGTTGTGGACTTTTCCAATAGATACAAAATTCTCTAGGGTCTACCATGATTACTTCTAATCACCAAGCAATCAAAAAATGGTAACCCCATTTTCAACTCCACATGTCATGTGAACTTGAAATTTTGAAATTTGTTGTTCAAACAAAGTCCTCTATGCACGCACACACACACACGGGCCTCTATATGATCGCAGTCATTGTTTTGGAGTTCGGGAAAAACCTAAAGAAATAAAGGAATTAACGAGAGGTTGAGTCTTAACTCCGCTCAGTGATCAGAAACTGCAATTTGCATATATTTTCATACATTTTGAAAACAACTAAGGTTATTTTCATATACAAAGGCGATACAACAGCGACATTGCTGCCAATATGTGGCCATTATCCGATATTACTACTTCATTACTAGTATTCAGCAAATTGTTGATAGTATAGATAATGTTGAAAGATTGGAAACTCAATAATTATAATCTATATCCTAATTTTTCCAAGTTTCACATATTAACAATGAATGAATTACGTCTAATTGTTAACTCCTTATTCGGCAACAAAAACAATGTTCATGAGATCTTAAATTTCAAAATGTTCAAAGTAATTTTTGAAACATGTAAACATATAATTTTAAACCTTGTAAATATTTCTCTTCAAACTTGTAAAATTCCAAATTCTTTAAAAGTTAGTACTATAGTTCTCATTCAAAAGGTAAGCAATACAATCAAGGCTAGTGAATATAGACCTATAAATACATTACTACCAATAGAAAATATTCTTGAACTAGTTGTATATAAGCAGGTACTTGATCATGTTGAAAAAACTGAAATTTCAATAAATAATCCATCTGGATTTCGTAAAAAATATTCATGTGATTCCGCATTAAAACTCACATTATCTAAATTCAAAAAATAAGTTGATAACAATAAATTTGTAATGGCTGTTTTCCTTGATCTGAAGAGGGCTTTTGAAACAATTGACCGTAATATTCTTCTGATAAAATTAAGGTTATGGCATTGATGGTGATGTTTACCAATGTTGTTCTGACTACTTATCCCATAGAAAGCAGAAAGTCAGAGTTCAAGATAATATCTCACAGTAATCGGATATACATATAGGTGTGCCGCAGGGAAGCGTTTTAGGACCTCTGCTTTTTGTCTTATACTTGCAGATGATACATTATTGGCATGCTGCGATACAAGCTTAGATAACGCTATTGATAAAATGAATGCCACATTAAAAGATGTAAATGAGTACCTCATGGCAAATAAATTGAAACTGAATGAAATGAAAACTAAAAGAATGATTATCACAACAAAATAAAAACGGAACAACC
>NW_019295931.1:2144-14737 GCF_000500325.1 Leptinotarsa decemlineata
AACAAGTCCCTATCAGTACCACTTCCAGTCTACAAATTGTCATCACTTCAATTTCGATACTCCCCAAGGTACCATTTCAGGACCAATGCAAATTTTCATCTACAGAATGGAAATATTTGAACCGATTGATATAAAATTGGAATCTGTCTGAGTGTATACCTACCTAAGAATCTAATCGAATTGATATAATCCACAGTTTGTTCCCTGGGGTACAAGAAAGCTGCTGAAATGGTTTAAAGATGAGTATTTCAATCCGGACATATTAATAACAGAAAACGGATGGGCAGATGGTACTGGACAATTGGATGATGATGTTAGAGAGAATTATATCAAGGTAAGGTATACAACATTTTGAATGAATATTAACAATTTGAAAGAGTTTTCAATCAATCATAAATAGTCATCATGGCTGAAATCAATGATTGTCAAAATTGTTTCAGGAATACTTGAGTAACATAAGAGACGCTATGGAAAAAGACGGCGTCAAAGTAATCGGATACACTCTTTGGAGTTTACTTGACAATTTTGAGTGGGCATCAGGATTTACGTAAGCCTGACAAACTTGAACTGTTCCTTTCATTTGCTTTTTTTCTTTCAGAGCCAAGTTTGGTACCATCCAAGTGGATTTCAGCAGTCCGAATAGAACTAGAACACGAAAAAACTCATCTTTTTACTATGAAAGGGTTTGTAGAACGCACTGTTTAGTGGGAACATGTGAAGAGTAAATGATTGAATAAAATTATTTGAAATGTGGTGTGTTATCAATGTAGGGGTGTACCTCGAGTATATAAAAGTAATAATGCTGGATACAATATTTTGCCGATAAATGTCCAATATCATTCTGTTTGTGTTTCCATTAACATTCATTATAAACAGCAACTATTCATCTGGCATAAATGAATAACTGAACACAACTTTAAATTGAGAAGGGAGTATATCACCTTTTCCATTCGAAGAAAATTCCTATGGTAACTTTGTCTTGTAATGTTATCCAAAACGATGCTGATGATGCGATAAGACACGAATGATATCGTTTCATATAAGCGACACTATTTCAACAATCTTTATATTATCCGATGTTTCCGGGTTTAGTAGCCGTGATCTATAAGTTTTTATGACCGACGTTTCGTCTGCTACTGCAGCAGACATTATCAACGGACGAAAGATCTACCTCTTGCTGCGATAAGCAAAATGAAAATGGCCCTATTAAGTTTTTATTTAAAATGTCGTATAGACGAATGCTCTTGTATCTGACCATTCTTCACTTATTGAAAAAGTATTTGTGTTATGAAGTGCCTGAACTTCATGTTCATGCATTTCTATGGTCTGCCTGAAACCCTATGGTTTATTCAAGAACTTTAAGAAAAATTATGAAAAATGATCCGTCAATTCTTAAGTTATAAATGATATAAGTAAGGCGAATTCACAACTTCATTGCATATGATATTTATTGCATATATTAGATAGGTATCTGTCATGATACAAATTTTACCTATCGTACATGTGTATGAGTGAGAATCTTGAATGCCACAAGATCACTGAAGACTGGCAAATTGCTCTAGATATCAGAGCTAGAATCAAATGAGGAACAAGCAATTTTGTCCTTTCGTACCGTTCACAGAACACTGGTGTCTGTTCTGTAATATATGATTCTGATTCGTATGTTCAATGTTTGATGTGTTCTGTGAAAAGGTAAATATTGTGGCTGTGGCACATGATATTTAATATCGTTATGAGTGAGTTTTGAACGCTATTTTGAAAATGATGGAAATGGAAGGCCCTCTGAAGTTCATCCCCTCTAAAGCGTCTTCTCTAAAGAAGAAATCAGAAGCTGGATTCCAAGCAATCTTTTACGAATCATATAAATCAAAAAATCCCAAAAAAGCTACCAAAACCGGCAATGAGGAACCTGTTGATGAAAAGGAAAGTAAAGAGTTCAACATAAGGCAGGCTAAACAAGAAGTTATTAAATTTGGTACATCTGGATTCGATTCCCAAACGAAGAAGGCTGAAAAGATAAATCTACTCATAAAATTAGGTTAGGTCAGCTCCTGCTACACAGTGACTATTACCCCGTTAACGTGAATTCAACATTAGTAATCAAAATGTTATCTTTCTAGGCGCTAAACCACCGAAAAACAAAAATAAAAATTATAAGCTCTTGCAAGCGGAAAGAAAAACCGAGAAACAAAAGCAAGCGGAACGGAAACACTTTCAGCAGCTAGGTAAAAATGCCATAGGTAAATCGAATGCGAAAGGAAAAAGTTTTGATAGGAAACGAAGGAAAGAAAAGGATGATTTACTAGGGACTTACGGAAAAGTTAAGGTGAATAATGAATCTTTTGTAATTGTTTAACCTGAAAGCCATATGCCGCTACTTATTTTGTTTATTATATTAGTTGTTTTGTTTGCTATACTAGTTATTTTGTTTATTACTCTACTTATTTTGTTTTAATATTCTACTTACTGTTCTTTATTTATTTCTAGGTCCTGAAGAAAACATGAAAGCTCGGCAAGTATGTTCAAGAAAACGTTCAATTGCTGATCTGACGTCTCTCAAGTAACTAGCATTTTGCGTAAATTGGATGAGAGTCATTGTATATACACTTTATCGATACATTTGTGAAAATATGGATCTTCATTTAGTGAAAATAATATAAGATTTTTTATCAACATTTCCTGGGACTTTTCATCTTCCTTCTTATATAAGTGTACTGATGAGTCAAGTATTTTTCTTTTGAAGGTATGCTGTTCATCAATAAATTATCCTAATTAATAATTTTGTCGTTCAAAACAGTTGACGTAAATTGGTAGCAGAATTTGGTGAATATCAAAAAAGTAATATAAATGAATTGCAACAGTGTAAACCCATTATCAACTATTAGTTTTAAAGTGAACTCTATACATAGATGCAAAAAATTAACTTTCACACAAACTGTAAGAAAAGCCCCTTCAAAACAGCTAATTTACTATGAACATTGAATTATAAGAAAGAAAAATACTTTCACATAAACATTGAATAATACAAAAAAACACTTATTCCTATTCGGTTTGTACTCCAAACGTTCGTTATGGAATTGATTCAGGTATCATTCATAGGATTGCTACACAATATACTAAGTTTTAAACAATTTTTCATATAAAAAAAATGTAGCTTTTATCTATCAGGAAAGAAACCATATGAAGGTGATCACAATTAGATCACTCTCAACTGAGCGGTCTAATTTCCACATTTCCTCTTCTTTTGTAACTTGTTAAACACGTTTTCGCCATTTTTCGAAAATGGGATTTCTAAAGGACTACCTAAACAGTGTTTCAATATACGCACTTTGGAGCAGGGTTACTAAATTTTTCCTCAAAATATTTATTTTGGCAATTCAAACAATTTTTTGGTAATCTATTAACTTTTCTTTTTGTGGTGAAAAATGTCACGTTTGGGAATAGCAGAGCATGTTTGGACTCATCACATCCACAGGGAAATACACTAGTTTAAGATGAAGTTCAAAGAAGATGCATTTATGTTGTCCAACGACAACGACAGATTTGACATTTGACTGATCTTAAAATTGAGTGCTCTGTGATCGTGCTCTATGAATTCTATGACAGACGGACACGCCTATCATAATGAGACGGAAGACAGAGATAGACAATTATTCGACTATGTCGATAGTCGTCCTTCGGGACAAAGTGATTGAAATTTGTAAATATATAACCGTGGCCTCGTTCGAATCAATGACATGATGCAAAACCAAATGAAGTCAAAATGTATGCTTTTCGTCAATGTGGTATGCATGTATGAAAATATATTGAATTGTATAGCAATTCGTACAATTGTATAGCCAGTAGCATCCCTGACGGAAACTTATGATCAAGTGGAAGAACGGTCAACTCCCGCTAAACCGGTGAGAGGAAAGAGGGGATAGGTGAAAGTGTTTGGATTGAAACCTTTTATAAAATGTTTTTAACTGTTTTAAATTTCGTTTGTCATTGTTCAATTTTTAATTTTTTACTTATTTTTATTGTAAATTCATTTCACATTTTTATTGCTCGATGCAATTGATATTTTTTATCTATTCATTTTAATTTTATTTGATGCTACGAAAGTTACACTCGCTCCTTCTTCGATCGTCAGAGGACCCAAATGATCCACCATGTCGGTGTTGACAAACCCCGGGTGCACAGCGTTGATCGATATATTTCGTTTGGGAATTTCTTCGTCGAATAATCTTTGATGGACGAATGTCAAAGCGGATAGGCCTACCTTGGAAACGACGTACGTTATTTCTCCCCAGCCTTCTTGGATATGCGTCCCCGCTTTTGTATCACTGAAAAATATATATTTTATTCAGTTTCTCGAGTGATTATGGTTTTATTAGTCAATTAAAAATTCAATATTTTATAATAATACTAGGTTGTTTGAAGAGTTTTGTTCGTTTTAATGTCATTTGTTTTTGTGGCTCCATATCACAATGAATTTTGTATACATTGATGCTGTCATTGATGTTGATTGGCTAGATACTCCCAATAGCTAAGCCCGTACATTAAAAAAGAAGAGATGGCTTTTGGTATTACAGCCAGCACCCAAGATCTTTCGTATTTGTTCAAGGGAATTACTACTGAGAATGGTAGTTTCTGGGATGAATCTAAATATTAGAGCAAACATTGAATAGATTTAAATTATTCAAGAGTGTTTCTTACTCGAGTGTATGTTTAATAACAATTGAATGAAAAACCATACTCACTGCAGAAACTTGTTCATAAGCTTATTGAGCTGATCAACCGTAAGTTCCGGATTTTTAAACTGCGTTCTGAGTTTTTCTGCAGGAATTCTGCTCAAATGACCAGAAGAACTGGAAATATTCACCACCCTAGCGTTTTTCCTGAGCAGAGGAAATAAAGCCTCACAAACATTAAGAACACCAAAGTAATTCACTTTGCTAGTTTCCTCCGCTTGTTTTTCAAAAGGTACCATTCCCTAACAAAGAGCGATAATATTTGAGCCAATTCAATGTTTATTTTTGAAAAAATCTTGCCTTGAGACGCACTCCAGCGTTGTTGATCAACAAATCCAAGCCCCCGTGTGTCATTTCGATATATTTTCTCAAATTATCGATACTCGACTGATCAGTAACATCTAGCTGGTGATACAGAGGCTTCAATCCGAGTGATTCTAGTTGTTTCACAGCTTCTTTTCCCCTTGTTTCATTTCTCGATGTTAAATACACAACTCCATCAAACTTTTCACAGAGACCCTTCACAATGCCATAACCAAGTCCTTTGTTGCTACCAGTAACCTGAAAAAGGTTCTTACTATAACGAAAGATACGAAAATCATATGATTTATGAATAAGACTTTACCAATTGAAATTTGTGTGGTATGGAATACGTTAATTATGGATTTTCATCAAGTATCGGCCGATTCCATCATATATATGGTAAGAGAAAAGAATTAGTTTGTTGATCTGAATAATAAGGAAAGTCAGGAAATTCTTCAATCCAACCCTGTGTATATTAATACCGTGTAGTTATTTCATTCTCATGTTTAATTAAATATTTACTTAAATCTTATCAAATATGCGATAAACCGAATAATCTTCAATTAAACTTACTAGAGCGCAACTTAGTCCAATTATTATCGAATATCACTGGACATAACGTTACAACGAATCAACGAAATCGAAAAAGGTCACTCACCACTGCAACTTTCTTGAAAGGCATCGCCTTGTATATAAACCTCAACAAAGTATCTTGAAAGAGTAAAATCTAAATTGTATTTGTAAAAAAGCATCAGTATTGTGAGATAATGGTGCGCCTCTGTTGGCCGATAAATGAACTGAACAGGAACGCGTTTTGAGAGACAATGAATTATTTCAAGAACTTTGATGTTTACACAACGGATACAAAAGAAAAACAGATGTCCTTGCGATAAGAAATATTTTCATCAACACAGTGCATATCACTACATATTATTTAAGCAAATTTCTTGCACCATCTGCCTGTCTAAATGCAATAAATTCAAAAACTACTTAACGAGTTTTCCTTAGGTTTTCGACAATGGTCGGAGTGATTCGAAAAGAACATTTATAGAACAGCGCAGAAGACTTTTAGAAACGCAAAAAGAGGAAAAATTAATAAAAGAATATAAATTATCTGTGATAATAATTATACGATTATCACAATAGAAATTATATTTAAGACGCCGTTCGCTTCACGGTGGCTTTATTAGTTGGACTAGTCAAACAAACTATTCTACAATGTCTTTGAAACGACAGTGGATAATTAGAAAACCTAATTACATAAATGATTAATTCTGATGAGACAGGTAAATTTAGGAAAAAAAATACAATACAATATACCTTTTAGAGGAAAATAGGTGGTTCATAAACCACAGCCATTTAAAATTGCAGCCGTTTATAGGAAATACAAAGTCATATCAGAGACTTGGGACATTTTATTGAGAAGGTATATTAAGTTATACCCTGGAGGCTTACTAGTGACCTTCGATGTGGTCTCCTTGTACAAAATGGTTTCGATCAAGGACACGATACGACTAATTCCCAGCAGTATTCTCCTCTCGACATGTCAACTGAAGTTTCAGTTGACATGTCAAGAAGATGACTGTCGCCCCTGAAGATGACTGTCGCAGTTACAGTCGAAACGTTTGGAGATCATAACCAAAGAAGAGTAGAGCCTTGAAGATGATAGCACGGCCAGCTGTCGAAAGTGCTCGCATATAATAATATAAAGTTATAAAGCTTCAAATCCTCTTTGTGGCATATGTTAATATACATAGCATCTTAGCTGGTATTTTATGGGTTGAATCTCATTTCAACTTACTTTTAATAAAAAATATGACTAGCCTCAGTATTAGGGTTAATGGTGCAGAAATAAGTGGTGACTAAAATATGTATCTTGCAAATTTGAAGTTTTCTTCTCGTCCACTATTTATGTATATTTTTTTTATATGCTTCTATGGTAGGTACGACCATATCCGGTATATTTATAGGTTAAAACTCTTTTCAACCCACTTTCAATAGCAAAATATGGCTTCAATACTTGGGTCAATGGTACATAAAGCACCCAGCTGTGTCTGATAAAATAATTTTTGAATTTTTATCAAGACACACGGTATTTTTGTACCACTGATATCAAAAGTGTTGTAAAACATTTTGTAAAAGTTGTAACAAAAAAAATCAAATTGACTCTGTTTTTATTTTCCAATTCGCCAACATTCGAAAGACAAATACAAGTACTTCTGAAAAATATCGCTGCTACGCCTTAGATCTACTCTTAATTCCTTTGAGATAGTTCCCTATGATTTCCTGGGTCTCCTGTTTACTATTATAGTGCACGAAATGTTTCGTGTCTAGTTCTTCTTCTCTGATCATCTTCCCCAACATTTCTTTTTTAGCGAGCTTTTTCGTCAGAGACCTAGCACGCGAAGGAATCTTATCGAATTTTTTGATAAAAGCTTCAGCTTTTGAGATTCCTTCTTCTTTGTTGTTCACCATATCGTCCACCAGGCCAAGAGACAGGGCTTCTTCCGTAGTGAAGAGCTGGCCGGTGGTGAAAGCCATTTCGGTCTGTCGGAAACCGATGAGGTCCCTCATTCGCTCCATGAACCATACTGGAGCTACCAGCCCTACAAAAGATTACAGAGGTTAATATAATCCAAAATAATGTCACGGGGACCTAAAGAGTAAATCTTGAGGTACAACCTTTCCAGCAAACAAGGTGACGTCATTTTGACGTTCATTTTTTGTCGTAATTGTTAATATACATCTTGTGACCAATGAGATACGTAAAGCTGACGTAATTTCATCGACAACAATATCATGTTTCGGCACATTTTTCAGTAAAAAGATGAAGAAGTGGAAAGCCAAAATCTTTCTTTCCCGAAAACTGATCTCCCCTGAAAATATACCCTTTTCAATTTAATCATCATGATGTAATGATATGACGTATTTGATCTGTAACCTAGAACTGTAGTATAGATATCTACTGTGATAAAACCGTCACATTTTCATTTCCACGCGTCATATTCTGAAGGATTATGACGTTTCTGAGTAGACTCTGATGAATGACAGAATGGAATGTAACTGCTATATTTCAACGAATGGCAACATCTCACCAACTACTGTTTCGTTTCCTCCTATCCGGTAGTTTTTAGTCATAACTCTGTATTCGCAAGCTATCGAGAATAAGCAGCCCCCAGCTGGGGCATGTCCGTTTATCACAGCCGCAGTTGGATACGAAGTAGTGGACAGTTTCATCCATGTTTGTCTTACTACGTTCCAATACCTCTTCATCCTTTCCTTATCATGCTGCTTATAAATTTCGAACAAGTCCAGTCCGCCACTGAAAACTCCTACAAAACATTAGGTTTGTGATTTGTAAATATATTAATCTATACTAACCATCCCTCGATGACGTAAGAATAAAACCCCTGGCCTTTTCTTTTTCTAGGTTGGTAATTGTAGCAGATAGTTCTTCAAGAATTTCAGAGTTTAGAGTGTTGACAGGTGGTTTCTGTAAACTTACAGTCGCTATTCCTGAACTATCATTTACCACGACAGAAATCAAGCTGGAGATATTCCGGTTTGGAATAATTTTCGAAAAATCAAATCTTTTTCTAAATATTCTTACCATGTTTCACCGAGGTGTTATCAACTGATAACCTTCAACCTAGTGTGTGTTTATTATAAAGTATTTATTTGTGGATCAAGTCAAGGTCGTGAACTCTGATCATTGGTAATACAGTGTGGTTTTTTTCTCAAGAAATAATCTAGAGGGAATTCCAGAAATTATTATTGTTCAAGAAATGTTTATGATTTATGTTTATGAACATAAAACAGAAAAATGTTCATTAGTAATACTAGTAAATATAAGATTGGTCGTTTGTTGAACGATGTATGATATTTGATTTATTTTGTGAATAATTGGCATCTGCACGGGGATTTCCAGATGTGATACAAAAACAATTAAATAGCTTTCAGTTTAAAGGTCATCAAGAAATTATTTCTTCAAGTAGAAATGTCTCGTTTCCTGTCTCCTTGTCTGAGAAGTGAATTAAATAAATCTGGTGACCATATCGAATAGAGTTACAGCTGCCATACTGAGTTATGGCCTCTTCTTCAAGATGTGCAGTAGATGTGTAGAAATCTGTTATCAGTTTGTTAGATTATTCGAGCCGTAAACATACAAATTCAGGTTAGTGATGGAGTATACATAAACATATTTTAAATAAATATTACTGGAGTTCAGTCTCAACACCAAACCGTTATTTTTAACACCTCGACACGTGTTTCGATCACCAAGTGATCATCTTCAAGAGGAAGATTAAACTGTGAGTGTTCAACAAATGGTGACTTCAAACGGTAAGCAGCTAATTCGTACAGCTCAAAATGAAACATTCCGTTATTTTTTTGTTTTGATAGTTTACTCTTTTTGGAGTTGATTGATTATGAGTTCAAGACAGTAGTGTGTCGAAATAAATATAAAAATAAATTTCGCAAACGCCAAGCATTAAAAATCACAAAGACAGCTGATTTACCATTTGACTCATTTCTAATATTCTCAATAGACGTATCTAGATGATGAATTTTCCTTTATTGGGTTAACTGAAATTATTGTGATAACTTGTGTCACTGATTTTATTATCTTGATACGTTAGACTGGACAAAACGTTTTCATAAGATATGCACTATTTAAAAAAACAACTATCGATTTCGCAAAGGAAACCAAGAAGATTTTTGATCAAATGGTAAGTAGATTACCAAAGTTTTTTTTTCATAGTTAACTCTGCAACTTCAATGATATTTATACTTTTGCAATGTATAACCTATTTATAGTTTTGAACTGCTGTTGCGTCATTTTCTCCAATAAAGTGTATCTAGACTGAGCTAAGTAGGTTTGCTAACCGTTGACTAACATGTGGAACCGCCAATCAGTGAATTGCATATAGTTCCTTCATAAATGGTTTTTTCTTTATCTAATTCGTATAGAACGAAATTTCATTTATTTCCCTTAGTTCTAGCGCTAGTATCAACTTTGGCTGGATAGTCGTGAAGTTTAGGCTAAAATAGGAAAAATTAGAAGCAACAGAAACATAACCTGAAGTATGTTGTGAAAGAATGTCAACATAGGACATAGGACCCGTGTCGGTTATTATGATCGCCATAGCACGTGCAAGCATACAATAACTATTTGTGTAGTGAAACAGTGAAATTAAGAAGTATAGTATCAATAAGGAGTACATATTGTGTAAAGGAAGACTCCTGCACCTCTGGACAAAGTTCCCTTAGTATATGTCAAGGTCGTTACATATTGTGTAAAGGAAGACTCCTGCACCCTTGGACAAAGTTCCCTTAGTATATGTCAAGGTCGTATAGTACCGACAGAAAGCTGAGGCCAATAAACTAAGAAGCAAGAGAGAAGATAGTATGTCAACATAACCTAAAGAAAATAGGTCAATTGCACTAATATATCTTTGAGTTAAAGAAAATGGTATGTATATCAATTATATATTATCGAAAATTAGTGACAATGTATATTTACTTTGTTTTTGAAAATTGGTATAGATTTAGAGACCTTTAGAATCAATGGGTACTGTCCTGACAAAAAAGATTCATTGATTATGTGAGCTAAAGGCAAACCTATCGTTTCCTTGACAAACCTTACAGCTTTTCCACATATATCATCTATCCCAGAAGCATGTTTACTTGTTGGTGGTCGAAACACGTGTCTAGATATTAAAATAACGGTTTGGTGTTAGGATGAAACTCTAGTAATATTTTTGTGAATGATTTGGTAGACGTTTTAGATACTAGGACGTTGATTTTGCAGATGATTAAAAACTTTGTCTTTAACCAGTGTCCTTATGAAATAATCAGCACAATGTGTCATTTTAACAAAATTTGTAACTCTTCTGATTTGAAACACACCAATTGTTGATATTTCTGAAATCTTCTCCTTACTGTCAGTAATGAGAAAAACATTTCAATAATTTATTGTACAACTATTCAAGAAAAATACTAGATAGTTCTACGATTTTTTGTGAAAACTTTCTCCAAAGCAACTTTGAAGACAGCAGTATACTCCTCCAAAAACCTATCCACTCAGATCTACTTTCAAAAATCACTTGCAAGAAAAAACTCCCTCTCCCTCCGATAAATAACTCAACAAGACCTATGAGCGCATATATTTATTTACAAATCAAAACTATAATCTGACAAACTACTCTCACTCATCTTGTCTGCCTCTTCATTTTCCTCTTCAGACACAGAAAGTAGAGGCCCGTTGGTAACCAGAAGCCCCCGTTCCCAGAAATCAGAAACTAACTGTGCTTTGGCCAGAGAATCTTCCCCGAGCAAATCTTCCACTTGAATGAACTTTGGGTAACTATTCTGCAGCTTCTTCACGCAGGGTATCATATTGCGATCTATCGTCAGGACCTGTTCTTCCTCCCCGTGGTACACCTTGGCGTTTTCCGTGTTGTAGTAGATCTTCGGAATGTCACCCTCCATCACCAAGCGAAGGCAATGGTACCTGACAAGTCTGACCTCCGTATCCATGCCTATTTCGACCCTGCAAAGTATAACTCCTGCATTTCAAACTAACTTGATAACCGCAGACTCTCACCTGTTAAACACCTTTCCGTCTTTCATAAAATCCCCGTCGTACTTGGAAGTATAGTTTACTTCCTGTTTGGAGAGTACAGGGGGCAAGGAATCGTACATGAACTTCCTACCAAGCTGATCTGCTGCCTGATCGATATCCACGTGTTTCGAAAGGCTTTTCATCAACTTCTGTACGTTAGCCTTTATCGCCGACCTTTTCTGAGATTTTGCTTTTCTGTTGACGTGCCCTGTGTGCTTCAAGAAATTCAGCGGTAGACCTTTCCTAAAAAGCGAAATATTACCGAGCTTGGCCAGAGTGCCCCAAGAACCAAGGCTGTCATTGATAAAAGAAGAAGAATGACCTCAGCTACAATGACATTACCATGAACATAACCTCAAAAAAACAGAAGAACGGCTTAGTTGAAAGGAGGTTATCAACCCTATTCGCAACTCACCTGAATTCCAGATCTTCTGCTGCTGCTTTTTTCAGAGCGGCTGGCAAGACATGCTCCAATAAATCGGCGTACGAGTTGTGTTGATAAACGGAAACTGTTATGTGTAGCGAGTGGGCTTCTTCGTCGGTCCTACCTTCGTGGATGGTGCCTCTGGGAAAGTACAAGAGGTCTCCGGCGTTCAGGGTTACTTCCATGCAGGGCTCTCCTATATCTTCCGGTTTAAGATTGGGACTGGAATCTCTCGCAAGGACATCGCTACCACTAGGAAATAATGATAAATTTAAAATGTCTTTTAATTACTATTAATAACTTTGATATTGAAGATATCAAGTGGTTCACAGGTTTGGAAATAAAATGCGTTGCTCAAAATGCATAGTAGTAATGAAGCGACTTTATTCATCAGTTTGCCACGAATAATAAAGAATAACAAAACATAATTAATTCAGTAATTAGGCGTCGTCCAAGTATTACATAAGCACTATAGGGGGGCGGAGGTCTCTGCCTTGCTTATTTTTAATGA
>NW_019295932.1:2267-16587 GCF_000500325.1 Leptinotarsa decemlineata
ACGCAGCTATTTTTATCAAGTACTTTCTTGGTTTTTTCTCATTTTGTCTTCAATCGAGGACCGCCTGCCCGGTACTGACGATGCCCAATAGGCTGAAACAGCTGTATACCGGTGGCTCTCAAATTGAAATCAATATGAGAATGATCAAAGAGTACTTATCTATTTATTTTTTGATTTTCCTGGAATTATTTTCCAGCAGCTTGACTGCATCAATCTTTCTAGATTATATATATATATTAACCTTAGTTAAAAATCTCTCGCTTTCTATGTATGTCTGAAAGTAATTTTTTTTTCTCGAAACATTGAACAGATATTTTTTCAACAGTTTTACCTACATGTTTTCTAAAGATATTTGAAATATATTCAACATTAGTTGAGTCCAAATCGAATGCAAATCACTAAATTAAAAGCATACTCTATAGATTTCATGATTATACTGCACTCATCTACATACGTGTTTTTTTCAATGACTGTTTTGATTCGGTTTGGATTATAATTGGGTAAATTCAAAGTATTGTATCGATGTGATGAAATTACGAACCTTATGCACATATTGTGGTTCTTGATTTTGGACCTTGACACCAACAAAGTCCCACTTTTTACAGAATCCAAAGTTATATTGATAGTTTTGTTACTTGGTATTTCAATAATTTTGTTTACACAAAATAATTTAAATAATTTGGCACTACCGTTACTCACTTTCATGTCATTCTACAGCCATATTAACAATTTGAAAACTTCAGAGACAAAATAGAGGCAAATAAATCGATCTAGAATATATTCATGATAATAACCTTCAAACAGTTTTAAAGTTTAGAGAAAACACAGATCGAATCAACCAATAGCAATGGCCGATTGCGAATGGTTTTATGGTGAAAATGGGTCTTCAAGGCAGCCAACTGTCTCAAAATTTCACTCAACATTATAATGCAGAATTATGAAAAATTAGAAACAATGAAATAATAAATTCAAGTAATTCATCATATTTAAACTTCTTCAGTATCATAGGGCTCTTCTTAGATCTTCAATGAGTTCAAAACTTCAACTTCCGCCATTATTCCCACGTAGTACAAGCAAGCGCATGGACTGTAGGATTATGACAAAGTACGTTATGATACAATACGATATGATGTTTTACGTTATGATGAAGTACGTTATGATGCGTTACCGTTTCTATCGATTACGAATATGATCGTTTGATGTTATGATGCGTTGCTGTTAATGATGCATTGTGTTTATGATGCATTGTGTTTATGATCGAATGATATTGTGATGCGTTAGCGTTATGACGGAGTACGTTATGAAAAAGTACGTTCTGATGAAGTATATTATGATGGATCACGTTATGAAACTGTACATTATGCCGCTGTACGTTTCTATCTTGTACTATACGATCGATTGTGATTTCTATCGTTTGACGTTATGATGGAGTAAATTTCTGTGTATTACGATTTCTATCTTGTACATTATGATGCATTAGGTGTCCCCCATTTCTACTAGTAAAACCGAAAACTAAATGAGAATATTCTAACTGAACAATGATGTTCATTGTTGTACTGGCATTTTTTGTCGTTTTTATAAACAAGAAATAACTTAACAAATCTTATCGGATTGTTGAAATTGCCATATGGCAGATAAAAAGGAGTACCTATTTCTAGAAATATCGATATTAATGTGTTTTTCTTCAGGAAATTATTGAATGTTCCGCCATTTTGTAGTAGGTGAGGATATTGACTTCATATCCTAGGGTCATAATTGTCTTAAAGCATTTGTCAGGAGCCTAAAAATGATGTGTCACAAGACCCCCCCTTTCCATTTCATTTTTTCCAGATGGCGACCAGTCACCAAGTTGAAACTTTCACCTGTCAATTTCACTTCAAAATAAAATATTCGGGCATTAATTTCATCATCCCAAATTTCAATTTTTTGAGTTGAGTTCAAAAAATAAAATGGGGGACATTAAACAAGTGCACTGTATATACAGAAATTGACGATGAATCATTGAGATGATTCACATGATGAATCTGTAATTTGATTTCTCATGTAAATTTTCAGTTATATTTCATTTATTTCAGATGATAACCTGAGAATTAACCACACAGCTCTTGATCCGAGATGTGTTTGTATATAATTAGGCAGATCTATAATGAAATGTGAGTTATGGTGGTATCATGAAGATTGAGAAAGAAAAATTTTCCAGAACTGTTACAAATGGCAGTAATAACTTCAGGATATTTCAATATCGTCATGCGCTAATAACCCAACCATTGCTTATTTACCTTGATGAAAAATATTCCTAACTTTGTTATGCTAGGTAACTGAATATTCTTATATGGGTCACCAACATAGGCGGGAAAAATCATTGCTAACGGCTTGTCTTCACCACCAAGCCAAATAAAAGTCATATTTATTCGTTTACTGTTATAAACTTTGTTTTATTATGCTTCCTTTGAAGTTTTATTTCGCGATTGAAAACAAATAGTTGTTTATTATTACAGTTCTTCTAATATACTTGTTGCCCTTTTCACTTTGTTAAATATTGATTAAAAAATGAAGTCGGTCGCTCAATTTCCCGAGATTGTGTACCGCATTCCACAGAGAGTTCTTTTATGGGGCTGTTAGTAGAAACCTCCGATATTGAATTCGTTTTTATCAAGTAATTTCACGCTTTTATTGGCATTCACACTGAAATATTAAGTTTCTTTGAATTTCGTCAATTTGTTTTTATACAGAACATCAATTGGAGAAAAGGCTTCCTCCAATGCAGTGACGTGATTGTTCAATCTGCTCAAAGTTGAATTAATAATATAATATTTCAATACACCATTGATATTTGCTGAGTTCTACAATAATTTTGGTGAACGAAGCAATTCCTGAGGCAATTTTTTTTCAGTTGATCAATTTGGGTATCACTTTGGAAGAAATGTTTCTTTACATCTTACAACCCCTTGAAGAGAAAAATTCATCCTTAAAATGAAAAGTAGAATGTTCTGAATATCTTCGTTTTTATGAAACTTTTGTTAAAAAAATAATCAAGCAGATGACAACGATGCAAACGTTCAAACCAGTCTCTATATACCTACACAGTAGGTTTAATGGACTGACGCCTATCAGAAAACAACTACTCCCACAGCTAATACCACGAAGGGCGTTGGATTATATCCGACAACTGACGCCTGTCGGATATAATTTCCTGCATATGCAATTGGCAATACAACTGAAAGAGTCGACCTTCAATTATGGAACGAGCACACTTGCAGATCAGTTTCGGGCTTATTAGCCACTCATTAGTGCAATATACTAACCATCATCGACCTAAAGTCAATGATACAATTGAAAATCGGAATTCTTTCAGAGTATTTCATTCCTCTTCCAAAGTTGGAGCGAACATCACAAAATGTCAGAAATGGAAGATGTTGGCTTTCTACTCCTTCATCTCATAAAAGAATATGTAGGAGTCTTCTAAAGGAACTAAGGAATCAATCAATTCCAGAAAATCAACTCTTGATAAAGGTATGTAGATCATGCAAATAAGTAACTTTCAGACATAAACTGGATAAAAAAGTACTCTTGAATCAGCTACTCTTATATGAACACTGAATTATACAAAAAACAGTGTTCTCTATTCAATTTCTATTCCAAACATTCCTTAGGGAATTCAATCAGATATCATTCATAGGATTGCTACACAATAAAGTAGTTGAAGGAGGTAAAATTTCATGTACATGAAACATTGTCATCCTACTGGTGGACATCCAGTGTTTCAGAATAAGACATTAGCATTATTGCCTCTTCAGCACCAATCTGGACATTATTATAAAACGAAGCACTCAATTCATTCATAAAATCACGACTTTATGACACGAATGAGTTAAATCTATTCATGTCATCGATGACAGTACGTAATGACACTCATTCGCTTATTCGATTGAATTACAGCCATAGAAATCTTGTTTGAATCAAGAAAGGTACATTTATCTATTAGGAGAAATTAATTTTTGGGAAAGAAGGGTTTTGGCTTTCTACTTCCCAATCTTCATACAAGAAAAATTAAGAATCTTCCATAAAAAAGAAGGAAGCAATCAATAAACAAAAGGAAATCTTCCAAAGAAAGGAAGAAAGCAATCAATGAACTTTTTAATATAAAGATGGTTTAGTAGAAAGTCAGAACTTCTCTTTCACAAAAGTAAATTTCTCCTGAAAATATATAATTATTTTGGAAAATTGCATTCAGGAAGAAGTAATAAGAAATGACATTCGATATTTTTTATTATTATTATTATTACATTTCAATTCAATTCGGCTTTGGCACTAGTGAGACAATGTTGACCATTTCATTCGACTCATGTTTGACACTTTCAGAAATCGGAGAGATCTCCGTCGTTTCAGCAGGTTCAGTTTCGTACCCATTTTGCTCCAAATAGCCCCATTCAAAAAAAGTCCAAAGGTGTCCAATCTGGCGAGCGGTCTGGCCATTCTGTAAGACCTCGACGGCCAATCCAACGACCGGGAAAAGTAGTATCCAAATAGTTTCTTACTTGTCTGGAGTAATGTGTTGGCTCCATTTTGTTGGAATACAATATCCATATCGAATTCATTAGGATTCGTATCGACGATTTCAGTGATGAGAAGGTCAACAGTAGTTTCCAGCATATTCGAATACAATTACTCTGTTAAATTTTGATCAATAGATAGAGGTCCTACAATATGGTTTTCCAATATTCCTGCCCAAACGTTAAATTTTTCCGGATATTGGGTATGTGTTTATCGGAAAATGTGAGAGTTGGTGTCACTCATTTTGTCTGTGAACATTGACGTTTTCCTCTTTTCCATTTGTACTTCTGCTCTTGTGGTTATACAAATCAATCTGAGTAAATAAAGAGNGGTTTCTTGAAATTGTTTCAAGGGCAGTTTCATCAAACTATTTGCCAAGAGACACGGGTTAATTATAACTTTTGCTTTTTGTCTGCCCTATTCACTAAATTCGTTTCCACTAGATTTGGCATCTGCCAAATTCCACAAGCGACCATAGTGTTTAATTGAATTGCCCTTCAATTTTGACCAAATTGCTGAAGATTTCGAGAGTTGAAATGAGTTTTTCAGATATTTTGAACTACGCAGACATTGCCAGCTGCATTTTTTTTAAAGGCCCGTAATAACCATTTTATGGTCAAAATTAAGTTTCTAGGGAATCTAGGGAATTTTGTGTGTTATGTTTGATTTCTAGGGATATTTGTGATTTGCTATTTACCAATTTCACAGGGCAACCGTTGAATGTTCATTTTTGGGGATGGATAGAATCATTAGAATCTCATGCAGTTTCTCATTTTCAATTGATCTGGAATAACTTTTACAATCATTGAACGAACATCTAGTTTTAGTAACAAGCCTAACAGTTTATGCAACCAACAGAACAGAAACAGAAAAAACTAAATTCTGCCTGATCAATTATGACCAAAACTGATATATGTTATGTATATATTTTCAATTTGTATACACAATTATATAAAAATTAGGACCATTGGAGCGATAGACGAAACTCTCCCAGTTCAGGAGAACACTTTTCGTACAAAGTTCGAAAAGTGTGTCTATTGAAGAGTTAAATCAAATGACAAAATCGAACACTTATCTCTACACATTTCCACAAAATGGCAAAATAAGGCAAATATCTGTCATTATAGAACTACTTCCTACTACGGACATTAATCGGACATAGAGGGGAAGTCTTAGTTTTTGGACAAATACTTGCCTCATCTTGCCACTTTGTGGAAATGTGGGGAGAGAAGGGTTCGACTTCGAACGTCAAATGTTTCGTTGGATTCAACTCCCCAATAGATACACTTTTTGAACTCTGTTCACTCTTCATAGTGAACAGTGATTGGACATCTCTCTTGAAAATGCCAATCACCCGTGTTGGCAAAACTCGAGAACATCTTGCAATACACGTCGGCCTATTAACCCGCAAAAACATCGGAACCAGCTAAACAAAGATGGCCGCAAAAGGCTTTCACAATGAGCATATACTTAGGTTGTATAGAAGGGTTGCATTTTTTTAGATAGTTAAGTAGGTACTCAAATTCATTTCGTCTACAGAAAATTCACTGGTATGAAACTAACTGTTATTAATCTGTTGAACGATCACCTTATCAACATATCTTGCGGTTCTTATATTTGTAACCTTGTATTTTGAGAAGGTTCTCAGGTGAAAATGTTTCGACATTTCGTCAAAAGTAAGCAATAATCAAAATGGGCTCTGTACTGTAATAGTAAGGTGTGCCAAATTTGCATGAATTTTTTAAATGTATTGCTAGAAGCTACGTGTAATTACTGCTACCATATTTCAAATCATCAGGACAAGAATTCAATCCCGAGGACTTCGNTGAACAGCTGTTCGTGAAGCAAAACCTATCTGATGGAGTTTCTTATCCCAATCACATTGAGATTCATTTATGTAACTACGAATCATAGTTTTGAGAGTTCTATTAACTCTTTCTGTTGGGTTTGCATGAGGACTATACTGCGCATTGAAACAGATTCGACAATCATACGATTCACACATTTTCTTGAAATTTTTCGGAACGTACTGCTTATCATTATCACAGAGTAGGTGCTCGGGGACACCAAAGTCCATGAATACATTTTCTTCAATGAATTCAGTTCAAGCCTCGCTAGTAGCCGTTTTTGAGGGACAAAGCATAGTGAATTTCGTAAAGACGTCAGTAACAACCAAGACAAATCGATGTCGTCTATGAGATAAAGGCATAGGACCAATCAGATCAGTAGCGACAACTTTCCATGGCTTGGAGACAATACGACTCGACATAACACCAAATGGAGGATTTTGATCTGGTTTTTGAGATTTACAAATTTCACATTTCCTAACATACCTTAAAATATCACTATTCATGCCTGGCCAATGATAAAGGTTAGAAATTCTTTTCCTAGTTTTATAATAACCAAGATGACCAGCGCAAGGTTCGTCATGGTTTTCATGAAACACAGCCAAGCGAAGGTTTTTGGGGACCACTTGCTTCCAGTCCGTATTGTCGTCAAACACTGGTGCATCTGAATTGACAAATGTATATACCTTGTTTTCTGACACTTTCCACTTAGGATATTTTTCTGTTTGAGATATAATATCAGACTTCAATCGATTATACCATGTATCAACATCATTTGGGTCAATATCAACGAATGCGACCTCTGGATATTCTGAAACAGCCCTTGATAAAGCGTCAGGAACAGAATGAAATTTCCCACTACGATGGATAACATCAAAATCGTAACCCTGTAATCGTAACGCCCATCGAGCTAATCTTCCGGAAGTATTTTGCAATTAATGAAAGATAATTGAAACGTATATCTGGTTGCATACCTTTTAGGAGTTTTTCTAAAATTTTACGGTTAACGTAACACAGTTCAACTTGAGAATCTTGATAGATTCCGGAGCTAGTAATAGTATTATAAATCCAGGTCCCGCTCAACAATATTTCTCCAAGTTTGAATTTCTCCAACCGTTCACAATTAAATCTATAAATCAAACAATAAAAGACGACAAGAATATTTCATATCCAATTTTAAAAGGATACGGAATAAATAACAAGATACATTTTCATGTAATTCAATGGCACCATAGATTCCACGTTTCATTAGGAAGTCATGATTTTCAAATGCTCAAAGCAAAAATAAATTACGAAAACCAAACCCTTGAGATTGCAGAAAATGAAATTCCATTCTTCATAGAATTAAATCATGACAATTTTATACCTCATACTACAAAAATGAAAAATCACTTAAAATTCCCCATTAATATTGAAAACGGTCCAGTTTTACTTCCAGAAATGAAAATTGGAAAAATCTATATTCCCGAATCAATAATTAATGCTGATAGATGATAGTGCGAATTACCTATGGAAGTAAAAGAATCAGAAATTAATTTTCATCAGCCTATTAATGTTGAACCAATTGTCGATATGGAAATTAGAAAATCTATGAAAATAAAACATAACTTTGATTTCAAAAAGAATATCAGAACAGAACACCTCAATCCAGAAGAATACAAAACTATTCTTGAATTGTGCCATGAATATAACGAAATAGTTCATAATAGCGATTCTCAATTAACTTTTACGAATGCTATCAAACATAACATGAGGACTACTGACAACGATATTGTAAATTTTCTAGATATCCTTATCATTTGAAAAATGAAATTCAAAACCAAATTCAAAAATTATCAGAAGATAAAATAATAAGACCATCTATTTCACCTTATGGCTCACCTGTATGGATGGTTTCAAAAAAGCTTGACGCTTCAGGACAAAGAAAAATGCGACTTGTAATAGACTATAGAAAACTTAATGCGAAAACAATAGAAGATACATATCCATTACCACGAATTGATGAGATTTTAGATAATCTTGGTTAATGTGTTTACTTTTCAACCCTCAATTTGGCACAAGGTTTTCATCGAATTGAAATGAGCCAGTTAGATCCAGATTTGCCTGATGAAAGGATTTGGATGCAGCAAGATGGAGCACCACCACATTATGCTCGCGGCGTGCGTCAATACTTGGAGCACATTTTTTCACTTAGATGGATTGGCAGAAGAGGTGCAATTGAGTGGCCGGCACGCTCTCCTGACCTTACCCCACTAGACTTTTTCTTATGGGGATACCTCAAAACCAAAATTTATGTAACGAAACCAGAAACCATACATGAACTCCAAGAACGCATTAGGCATGAAATCCGTCAAATATCTCCAGACATTTTGAAAAATGTAAGAAATGAATTTTACCATCGGCTTGGACTATGCCAGCATGTACTTGGTGAACACTTTGAGCATCTATTANAAACTCGGTTATTAAAAATTATCCAATATGAACCGCCAGTTCTTCAGTCCACGTGGACTAATTCGTAGCGGCATTATTTCTTTGTTTTGTTTTTTTTGGCATTTGAGTTTGCCGAAAGCTTTTATAATTACTATATCAGTTACTTCGACTATAGGAATTAGTTTTTGGGAAAGAAAATTTTTGGCTTTCTACTACTCCATCTAAAAACTTTTAACTATTTCCCAAAAATTAATCACTCCTAAAAATATAACCACTTCAATTCAGGAATTAGTTGTTGTCAGCTCCTGATGATGGTAACTTGGTTAGCGAAACACGTGTCGGGAGACAGCATTTTTGTTCTGGTGAGGGGAAAAGTGTTTTTGAAAGATTCATTTCACTCCGTAGGTCCCAAATAGTACTTATAAAAATAAATCGTGAAAATAAATATCAGTTTCTTAGACTATTGATGGAAGAGAATTAGTGTTGATTTTGATCCTTGCTTTCATTGTGTACAGAAGCAGTTGAAACAACAGAAACCGATGATAATAATGAAGTTTAATCGAGATGAAATTACATAAAAGTTACATTACAACAAAAAATTGTATTAACAAATAAACAGACAAATACTCAAAATATTCGGATGACTTACTGAAAACAGAAAGGATATCGAAAAAAGAAAAGCCTGAGAAAAGTAAATGGAAATGTTTCAAAAAAATTAAAGAATGCTGATTTGTGAAGTGAACAAATATTGTGATCTAGAATTGAGATGAAATAATACATTGGTTGAATAATATCACTCAAATGCGAACAATAAAAATAAAAAATGAAATAATGAAGGTAAATGATGGAATAATACAAAAAAAATGAAAAAGAAGAAATATTGGAAGTCAAGCTACTTGACGAAATTTTGTATTCATATTTGTTTTCATCTGATAATGATGCATTGTTAGGAATTTGGACACCTCCGGAGTTTGTAGAAGTAGTTCATAACAGTTTTCGCAAAATTCTGGTGATGATGTGTTATATTAGAAATCAACTAACCAAAGTCAGCTACAGTCATGCATAAAGGATTATGAACAAGAAGGTCTAGAGTAAAATTTGAAATGGAAGATGTTGGCTTTCTACTCCTTCATCTCATAAAAGAATATGTAGGAGTCTTCTAAAGGAACTAAGGAATCAATCAATTTCAGAAAATCAACTCTTGATAAAGGTATGTAGATCATGCAAATAAGTANCCTTGCAATGGTTTCCTTCATGATTTCGCAGAATTCTGTTCTTCAATCAGGATCATCTTCAGTTAATTGGTGTACCATTTTAATTTTATACGGATGATACCTATTCCTCTTCAAAAGTCTCCACACAGTTGAAGAAGACTGTTCAGGATTTACTACCATCCCACCAATTATTTGCAGTTGCTGTTCTTCCGGAATGGACGGATGATCTGGGGGTTTTTTGTTATGTACACTACCGGTAGTTGTGAATTTAGATACAAGTTACCTCAAATATTTTCTACATATAGGACGATTCGAAAACGTTCATCGAAAATCATTTCGGTCTCGTGAAAGTTACGCGTCGCACCGTAAATAAAAATCGCTTCTATTTTTTCTTCCAATGGACGAGAATTGACCATTTCAGATATTGTTGACGTGGTACATTTCTACGGGTCCATGTAATTCCTCATAATGTACTCCATCATAACATCAAAGGAGAGGAATCGCAATGCATCATAACGCTACAATATATAGAATACGTAATGCAGAGAAACGTAAGCCGTCATAATCGCAATTCATCATAACGTAAAACAGCAGAACGTACTTTGTCATAAAGTACAAATTCATAACGTACTTATAGAAACGTTAACCGATCATAATCGCAATGCATCATATTCACATTGTATCATAAACTCAATGTATCATATCGCTAAAGCGTAGAAACCGTATTGTACAGAATCCGTATTCCATCATAACCGTAATGTATAGAATACGTAAAGTATCATAACGTAATCCATTATAATTTGGTTGCGCGCGCATCAAGTCTGCCTCACAATAGTTTACTGGTGTCATAGTCGATGGGCCGAACACAAAAATATCCTAAGCAGAATAACCATCATATTCTTAGCGGAAATTTGCTATACTACGTCGGGTAGAATTTATTTCAAATGCATTTTACTTTGAGTTTCATTAAAGATAACCAAAATTATGTCGATTTGATTGATGCTTCGAACTAATATTGAATGTTTTCAAATTTTTCATTGAAAATTTTGATAATGTGGTCTTTGAGGTTGGTTGTTAATATTCATATGGGGTTTCTTTGTATTAACTGGATTGTTTGGTTTAATCCTCATAAAGTTCATAAAGCTTATTTGCGCTTCATTATTGTCAAAACGTCTACATTCAAAAAGGGCTTTTTTGATAGAATTGATAGGCAAATTCAATAGATGTGAACAATACGGTTCTAAAATTCCTGATTTGAAAGTATTCAAGGCATGTTCATTGTATATTCTTTCTTTACAAATTCGTATATCTCTGTTGGATGTACGTATGTTTATGTGCTCTAATAGTACTTGTAGTTTTGTTTTAATGTTTTCAAAATATTGCACATAAGTCTCTGAATGTATTTTATAGCATGATGAAAGTGAGATGAAAGTTCTTCCGATCGCGGATCTCCAAATCTACACAACAAAGCATCTTTAATTTCAGACCTTTCAGTACCATTATAAGTTATCAATATACTTCTAGCTTCTCTGGTTAACTTAGATTTGACTTGTTCGAAGAGTAATTTATTGAATAAGCAATTTTCTTCTTGTATTTGTAATAATTCAATATAAGTTTCTACTTGTTTTATAAAATAAGCGAGGTTTTGTGAGCCTCCTGAGTATTCTGACAACATATCTCTTGCCATATTGATTTATACTTGAGTAGGGGTAGCCATTATATTATCAGAATGTCTTGAATTATCAAAAATTATTGGTGATCTTGATCTACTTCTACTCATAGAGTTCAATTAAAAAAAAATTTTTTTCACTTACAGGAAAATCAGTAGTTTCATGTGGATTCTAGGCATAACTCGTCTCTGGTAGTGATTCCAGGTGATCGATGATTCCAAACAAATCGTTGAAACGAACCGTAGTATAACTCCATTATGGAATACTGTTCGCAGCTCCAATTAAATAACTTGCTTCCTAAGTAAACTTTTTAAAAACAATTTATTTCGTGACATTACAGTTTGGTACATTCACTAGTTTAAAAACCAAGATGAATAATGAACATTGAGGCGTTGCAGTGTCAAGTATTTATAGTGCTAATCTAAATCGAGCGCAAATAAGCTTTATTAACTTTATGAGGAATAAACCAAAAAATCCAGTTAATACAAAGAAACCCCATATAAATATTAACAACCAACCTCAAAGACCACATTATCAAAATTTCATTTTCCAAATAATCAACCACGATTCCAAAATACCAATCCTAGCGCTATGACAACGCCACAAAATAATATACGGAAAGCAAAATAAATAACCAAAAACAAATTCTGCTATGCGGTACTTGGCCAGATTACTGGATTGTACGGAGTACTACACTTCCTGGAACGGATGTTCGCTCCCTTAATTATATCCTTAGGAGGCGACCATGAATATTACGGTATTGCGACCAGCGAATGATGAATATTCTCTTCCGAGTAATTTTTATTTCCTCGAGATGACTCCAATATTCAATAGATGTTCGTAAAACAAAACTTATCTGATAGAGTTTCTTATCCCAATCACGTTTAGATTCATTTATGTAATTACCAATCATAGTTTTGAGAGTTCTATCAACTCTTTCTCTTGGGTTTGCATGAGGACTATACTGCGCATTGAAACAGATTCGACAATCATACGATTCACACATTTTCTTGAAATTTTTCGAAACTTACTGCTCACCATTATCACAGAGTAGGCGCTCTGGGACACCAAAGACCATGAATACATTTTCTTCAATGAATTCAGTTCAAACCTCGCTAGTAGCGAGGCTTGAACTGAAAGCCTCGCTACTAAAAGCCTCGCTTAAGGGACAAAGCATAGTGAATTTCGTAAAGAGGTCAGTAACAACCAAGACAAATCGATGTCGTCTATGAAATAGAGGCATAGGACCAATCAGATCAGTATCGATAACTTTCCATGGCTTGGTAACAATACGACTCGACATAACACCAAATGGAGACTTTTGATCTGGTTTCTGAGATTTACAAATTTCACATTTCCTAATATACCTTAAATATCACTATTCATGCCTGGCCAATAATAAAGGTTGAAAATACTTTTCCTAGTTTTATAATAACCAAGATGACCAGCACAAGCTTCGTCATGGTTTTCATGAAACTTAGCCAAGCGTAGGTTTTTGGGGACCACTTGCTTCCGTCGTCAAACACTGGTGCATCTGAATTGACAAATTTATATACCTTGTTTTCTGACACTTCCCACTTTCCACTGTTATCGTAACGCCCATCGAGCTAATCTTCCGGAAGGATTTTGCAATTTGTGAAGGTAACGAAGAGATGAATGATCTGCTACTACCGTGAATTTAGTTCCTTCGATATAGGGTCTGAATTTCTCTATTCCAAAAAGAACAGCCAAACATTCTAATTTCGTTGTGGAATAGCGAGTTTCGGCAGGCGTTAAGGTCCTGCTAGCATACGATATGACTCGTTCTCCGTCCTCGAAATTTTGAGACAAAACACAGCCCAGTTCTATCTGTGAAGCATCACACTGGAGGAAAAACTGACGAGAATATACTGGAGATGTCAGAATGGGAGCTGAAATCAACAACTGTTTTACCTTCTGAAAGGCGATCTCACATTCTGATGACCAGATGAACTTACAATTCTTACGTGTCAGCTTAGTTAGTGGAGCAACGCAAGATGAAAAATTCGAAACAAACCGACGATACCACGATATCGAACCTCTTTGACTCTCTTTGGAGTAGGATAACAAACCATTGACTGACTAAATTTTGGCTGGGTCCGTATGGAGCCCGTCTTTTGTAACAAGATAACCTAAATATCTCAGCTCAGATTTCAGAAAATCGCATTTCTTCTGGTTCACCCTCAGTCCAGCATCCCATAGCTTCTGGAACACCTTTCTCACGTTTTCAAGTGTTGATCAAAATCAGGAGTAGCTATGATAATGCCGTCTAAGTATGCAAAAACAAATTCTGTTTTGCTGGCTGTTATGGCTGCACTGTTATGTAAACCAAATGGCATCCGGGTAAACTGGTACAGTACTCGAGACGGAACAGTAAACGCACATTTTTCTTTACTTGAATCTTCCAGCAAAATCTGGTGATATGCACATCTAATATCGATGGAAGAAAAATATTTGGCATTATTCAAACGAGCAAGAATATGGTTGACATACGGAAGCGGGTAAGCATCTCTTCGGGTGACTGCATTTACTTTGCGGAAATCGATACAAAACCTATAGTCTCCATTAGATTTCTTGACCATCACCA
>NW_019295933.1:0-14635 GCF_000500325.1 Leptinotarsa decemlineata
TAGATGCACCTTTACTCTGTCCAACCAAGTAACATAGTGCTCCAAAACATTATCGTGTGCACGAGATCTCCCAGACAA
Source organism: Leptinotarsa decemlineata (assembly GCF_000500325.1). Lineage (NCBI taxonomy): Eukaryota > Metazoa > Arthropoda > Insecta > Coleoptera > Chrysomelidae > Leptinotarsa > Leptinotarsa decemlineata. The sequence goes on from NW_019295933.1 coordinate 79, forward strand.
GGCTGCGTGTACAGGAATGACTGAAATTTCATTCATTTTTTTAATATGGGATGAGTTCAGAAAAAATGTATAAGTAGAAGTTTAGAAGTTTCTTCAGCCGTATCAGTACTTGACATTTCGAAAATTTCAAACTTCAACATACCGTATATGTTTACATCACAGACTTCAAAACGTAACTGATCAATCCGAAACTATAACAATGAATTCCGCCTACCGATTGCAGTTAAATCGGGCCAGCGTAAAGAGGCTTCTTCATTTTACCCAAAAGATGCAAATGTACTTGGTGATCATGGTTTGATCACGCATCTAACTTTGAGTTACTCTGTTTGTTGAATGGATATAGTATAAGTAACTGAAGTATTCGCATTGTGCTTTCCATCCACCACCCAGGGTATTCAATGATACGTTATTAACTATCCTATATCTATATACATACATTTCAATTAACGAATTCACTAAATTCATATATGATATGGAATGTTATCAAATTCACAGGGTAGAGCCAATGTTGTTATTTTTGAATGTGATAAGAACATGAATTAGAAATTTTTCAAAAAATGTCTTCATATAAAGCAATAACACCAATAGCAGCGTCTGTATAAGTAAGGAAAACTGTCCGATATTCAAATCAACCTGTTTTTTATTTATTCTCAGGCTATCTTTGTCGCTCTTTTTGCCTGCGTAGCAGTTGCCTCTGCCGGTTTGGTAGTTCCTCAAGCTTATAGCTACGGATACGGTTATGCTGCTCCATATGCTGCATTCGGTTATGCTGCCCCGTATGCTGCTCCTCTGGCATATGCCCATGCTCCAATCGCTTATACTGCCCCTGCTGTTCAAACTGGGTAAGACGAACATGAAATTAATTTTTTGAGCAATTGTTGAAATATACATAACCTAGTATCTAGTATTGTTGACATTAAAAATTGGTTTAATTGAAATCAAACAGGAAATCACACTATTCTTTTTATTTTCAGATATGTAGCCGCTACTCGAGGTTCAGTTCATACCGCCCCTCTTCCAGAAGGCCCATTAGCTTTCAGCCACCACCTCAACACTGCTCCTGCTCCAGGTACCTTGTGAATAGATGAATGATTGAGTTAACAAATAAAATTTTCATAAAAACCCACTACTGTTTTTTATAAAATGTCGAATAGCTATAGCAATAACAGACAAATAAAAACCGGGATGTTCTAACCCAGAACAAAATATGGAACATCTGACCAACACTCAACTCCTATTATAAACTAAACGAATGAAAATTCATTGAATTTTGACCGAAACATACCGAAAGAATACCAATTTCAATTACCCAGAATGAAATCCAATCAAAGATATTTATTGACCACATAATATAGGTAAGTAAAACGCTATTATTTATTCATTTAATCAACAGGCAAACCTATTTGATGAAACAAATTCGAGTAACTGAGCTGAAGCTCATTACCTATGTGAGTTAAGAAAATAAAAGCAATTATATCAATTTCACCGTCTTGAGAAAATTCAAAGATGTTCATAGTAACATTAAAAAGTGAGAATGTTATTTTATGACAAACACTCCTTAGTGAAATCATTTAAATTGGACTGAAGAATCTCAGCGTCATGAATACTTCAAATTGTTTCAAATATCTTTGAGTCACCAAGTGATCATCTTCAAGAGGAAGGTTTACTCTTCATGAAGAAGTGTTAAAAATAACGGTTTTGTGTTGGATAGAACTCCAGTAATATTCATTGGCTACTATTTACAAAATAACTTTCAATTTTGCATGTTTTTTATCCAATTCCCAATGGTTCAAGTTTCGGAACTCACAAATTGAGGTTGACTCTATCTCATCTGGATCAGTTGACAATTTTCATGGTAGTGGACGTGTTGAATCTAGTATTTCTTTCCTATTAATTTTGTAAATTGTAAATTGAAGCTGACATTAAATTTGATCAAATATAACTTTTATCAGAAACTGTAGAAGAATAATTGATATTCAACGAATAATTGATATAAATAATAGTTTGAATAACTAAAAAACATGCTTTAATAACAATAACAAAAAAATAAAAAATAATTCGAAATTAATTCAAGATTGTGTTCAACATCGATAATAAGTCCTATAGCTTCATGTAACTAATGACTTTTGATACGTCTGAAATCAGAATGAATCTATTTCCAAAAATATTAATTTGGTTGTAAAGGAGCGCGGGATGCTTTAAATTATATTTTTATGATGGCTCCAATCTGGCAAACAGTTCCTAACCAAGTATTCAGGTATAACAATGGATATTTAGCACTCCACGCTTTTTAACAACAATAATAATTTCGAATTTTTTTTTTAGTCTGTGTTGTTTATAAAGCGTTTTTTTTTCAGTTTTGCAAACTATCATTTATTTTCCATTTTTCAGTTAGGCTTGCTATTTCAAGCCCATTTGTTTTAATATAAAACATATACGCATGCGCAGATAGTGTGATTGTCTCACTTGCTCTCACACAGACACTGTGAGAAAATTATTCAATCCTGGCGATCTGGATGATATAAACTTATGAAATCATTGTATTGTCAACGATTCTTGATAAGTGTACAAAGTCCGTTTGAAGTTAATCAAAATCGAGTCCAAAAGAGTCGGTTACAAACAAACAAACAAACATACAAGTAAAGCTAATAAAAGCGTCTTAATGAAATACATCAACTTTTTCATCAGACTTTTCACGAGAGGAATCATTCGAATTTATGAATGGAGGAGAATCGTACGATTTCTTGTTGATAAGAATGTCGTAAATTGTTGAAAATGTCATTTTCATATTTGGTAATATAATAACGATAAGATTAATCGCTCAAGGCTGCTATACAAATAAATACAAAGGACTCCTATAAGCAGAATCTCCATTTCAAACAAATATTAGAAGTCTGAATGTGTAGAGATCCTTAAAACTCAATATTTCATTCGAATACATTTTTTTTAAAGGGCAATACTGGTTTCGTCCAAAACCAAATACAAGTAGGCCGAATTGAAACGAAACAAAAGTCATCACAAGGTGTGTCAACATTTCAGAAAAAACAGAGATACCGTCGTTTTTTTATATTTAAGAAAGATAGTCTCTTGTTCAAAATTTAATCATCTTCCAATCGATTACCATGAAAATTATTGATCAAAATCAACGGTATCGTGGCATTACACCACGATGGTTCATTAATACTGTAAGGAATCAGAAGCCGCTCTTGACCAGTACGCAGACCGAATCATGGAACAAAAACATGACATCACCGCCAAAAGAATGCAGTCGGAAATTGCCGGTAACATTCTAGGACCGAATTGACTACAGAATTCTAGAAAGGACCGTTAACGATATAAGCACGTATTCCCGACCCAAGAGGGCAGTCCAAAAAGTGAATCGGGTGGCTAGCCAGAGAAATTCAAATAGTGGACATAAATTAAGCATTAGTTGCTCAGTGTTGTGATAAATAAATTAGTTTGGGATTAGTGGAATATTGTTGGAAATAAATTTGTTTAAGATAGTTAATTTATAAATTTGTTACAATACCTATTTAGACCAACATTGAGTAAAGCAGCACTGATTGGTCTCCAGAGATACGATACTAGCCACCTCTTGATTTTTTGATGTTTTCTTTGAAATTAGAATCTGTTGAGAGAAACTAACATCTTTGGAAGATTTGCTGTAAAGAATGATCGAGAATCACCCCCACTTCAGAGTATGCGAGAACGTTTCGAACAAAATCATTACTACTGTATGGATGAGAGTGGTCAACAGTTCGAACATTAAATCAAAGACGTATTGAATTAGACATAATTAAAATTTTGAAATATATTTTTATACAACAATTAGGCGGATTGTTAGTACTCACTTTAACTACTTGTAAACAGAATTTCATTATGAACAGTCCTTTTTGGGGAGATTCTTACCTTCCTTATCTTCCTTATCTCTTGAACGACAGATCCCTGCATTCATCTAAAATGGTGATGCAGTTTCTGAAAGCGGTACTGTCTCCTTTGAGTTTTTCCGCAGTGTATAGCCATAGACCAGAAGACTATATTTTGGTTGACAGTTGGAAATGTACACTTTCAATTAATTCGAACCTTACAAAGAAATAATTTTTAAAAGTATATGAATACATTACTTCTTTTTATCGATGCTAGATTCCCAAGCTGTGTTCTGAAAGCTCCTCCGAAACGTGTACTGCTCGTAAATTTCGCCTTGAAAAAATAAACCTTTAAAAATTCCGTTATCATCTTCTTTAATTAACTCGGAATTAATTGTACAGGTAAATCTCATACAGCGGCAAGGAGAATTTAATTAACTGAAAATTTGCTCATTATGGAAGTTACGGAACCGTGCCGGAAAAATATCGTTAACCCTATTGGATTACACGTCGTGAAAGAGTCTGGAGGGATGAAAACCAAATTTTTATATTCATTTCGGTGTATACCGACCCGGTTGAATGGAACACTATAAGTTAATGATGATCTAGTTTCTGCATAATTGAAATATTCGGGTTCATAACCATTTTTTAAACTTTTCAGAAAATGTAGAACATTTGGTCCAAAAAACTTCTGCCGCTAACGGATAAAATAATCAACTCATATTCTGTTATTTTGGATGGTCAATAACATTTCATCTTCAACTAATTCAATGCATAAAATTCCAAGTTTAAACAAAGAAGTATGATATTTTTTGTTTATCTGTTCGCATCAGCCATTTGTTATTAGCCAACAATATACATGCATGTCCCCAATTTGTTTTGGACATGAATAGTTTCTATGAAAGCAAGTACGTTATCAGTTTCCCAATTCAGACTTTATATAGTTGCCAGTAGTTCTTGTAGGTGGTGTACAATTCTTTGAGGTGCATTCTTTCAGGATGTGTTTACTAGTGAGTTATTCTTTGGATGTCTTACATTAATAGGTTCGTATCATTAAATAAATAGTTGTGGGTGGATCGCGTATGACCAAGACGTAGATATGTGAGGGTTATTTGATCTCTACGAATATTTGATAAATTCTTCCACGGTTTGACTAATGATTTTACTTTCCGAACATGAATCACGCCACCGATTTTGCCACGTAAATTTCACAACTGTTTTAAATGCATTTTATAAATTGGATTGGATAATTTAGGAAACACTTGCTACATGAATAGCATTTTACAAGTGTTGTTCATGACGAAGAATTTCAAGAACGAAGTTTTAATGATGAACGAGAACGGGAATGTTTCCTGCTTATTCATAAAACTCAAACAAGGTTCATAACCATTTTATAAAGTTTTCAGAAAATATAGGACATTTGGTCCAAAAAACTTCTGCCGCTAACGGATAAAATAATCAACTCATATTCTGTTATTTTGGATGGTCAAATGAGTCATTACGAAGATTACGTTAGACGTTGAGCCCAATAACATTTTATCTTCAACTAATTCAAAGGAGTAATTACATCTTAGTGGATCGCAGTGACATGCATAAAATTCAAAGTTAAAACAAAGAAGTATGATATTTTTTGTTTATTTGTTCGCATAAGCCATTTGTTATTAGCCAACAATATACATGCATATCCACAATTTGTTTTGGACATGAATAGTTTCTATGAAAGCAAGTACGTTATCAGTTTCCCAATTCAGACCTAATATAGTTTCCAGTAGTCCTTGTAGGCGGTGTACAATTCTTTGAGGTGCAATATTTCAGGATGTGTTTACTAGTGAGTTATTCTTTGGATGTCCTACATTAATAGGTTCGTATCGTGGGTGAATCGTGTATGACCAAGACGTAGATGTGTGAGGGTTATTTGATCTCTACGACTATTTGATAAATTCTTCCACGGTTTGACTGATGATTTTACTTTCCGAACATGAATCACGCCACCGATTTTGCCACGTAAATTTCACAACTGTTTTAAATGCATTTTATAAATCATTCACNTCTAATTGATGGAATCCATATGAATTTGATAGCTGTTTCCGTGTGCTTCACGGATTTGTAGTTTCACGTCAACTATTAATAAATTGGGAAAATATATTTTTTGTATATTTTGTAGTAAGCTCAGTGAGTCTGTCGAAAATGGAAACTTGCGATTTTCCCCTTCAGTTGATGTATAAGAGAGCACGAAAAATAGCATATCGTTCACCAGTGTAGCGGTACTAGTGGTAGTGAATTGGTGAGAAAAGTGCTGCTCCTGTTCCTTGAGATGTTGGCAGGTTATTGAGCTCTGTGAGACAAATCGGCTCTACTAAGGTTCAGGAAGGAGAGAGGTTGAATAGAGACGAGAAAAATTCCAGTAACAATCATTTCAGTTTGTTGGAATTGAGCCTCGTGAAAAGTTTTGGGGATTTTCTTTTACTGCCATAGTACTACCTGAATCTGTTAGCTATAATTTTATTATGTTCGTTTACTTGAGAATAGTTTAACAAATCGAAACCAGTCGTGAAACGATAGTCTAGATGTCATATTAGGATCACATGAAGTTGAACCAATTGGAGTTGATTCTCCTGAGAGTTGGATGAAAACGATCCATTATTTCTTCAATTACTTCTCTTTTTTGGATGATGTATGAAGCCCAAGAAACAAACTTCAAAGTTTAAACGGCGATTTCTCTTACTTTATTCGTATTTTTCACTAGAATGACAACGTCACCAGATGCCCTGAGTGGTTTGTTTCGATTTTTTTAAAGTTAGGAAAAATGTCATTTCGAAATTGATTTTTTGGAGGCAAATTATATCAGAGTTTTGCTGCGATGTCAAAAATTGGGCATTGGCAGGTTGTTGTAATAGCCATTAATATTCCATTGCAGCATAGAAGAAAATAAAGTCTCCTCCTGGTTGTATGACGATGGATGAAGAGTGTCGAGTTTGAAATATTGAAGAATACTAAAAAATATTCAATAAGTTTCAAAATATACATCGCAGTCTAACGAGGCAAAGTGGGATGCTATTCATTATAAATTCTAATGTTTGGAATAAATTGTTCATAGTTTGGAGAGATAACATTTTGGAACAACGAATAATAGCACAACCTAAATACTGGAGGACTAATGATAACTTCCATTTGATTCTCTGCGTAGTAGTAGTTTCACAAACCATGAACAATTTATCACAAATTATTTCAAAATATATACAAAATATAATGACGAGGTGACCAGGTGAAAATATACCTGTGCATGTTGATCATCGCTTGCATGTGCACACTTTTTTTAAGATTGGATGAACAAGCACGTTACTTGTAAACTTATCGTAAATTGAATTCTGATATAGTATTTATGTGTGTCCATGTTTATACATTTATATATTTATATACAGGCCAATTTTTTTAGTTGATCGCACTATTACTATTGTAATGAATCTGAAGCCGGCCCTGACCGATGTCCCAGTCAGCAAACGCATGACGCATCGCGAAAGGTCCGGATGGGTCCCGAAATCCGCAGAGAGATCCGGAACGTTCGTTGACGATATAAAAAGGTCGCTCTCGGTCCCGAGGAGTAGTCTGTACTTAGAAAGTGAATCGTGCGTTTAAAGAAAGCAATACAACTACTGTGAAGATAAATTAAACGTTAGTTACTAAGTGTGGTATATAAATTAGTTGTGATAGTGAAATATTGTTAAAAATAAATTTGTTTAAGACAATTATTTCGTTAATTCGTTACACTATCTCGGAAACGGTAAGAACTACTTGGTCGATTGAACTGGATAAATGTTTCCTATTTTGGGGAACTAGAATGATATATCTTCAGATCGACAATATCAGTGGTTACTTTTGAAATATTTGGGATCTACCACTTCTATTCTGAACGATATAAAAAATGGTTATTTCATATTTGTTTTAATCTAATATGAATCAATTTGCAATCCGAAGTTTCGTTCTAGTTTTTATTCATCGAATTTTGTAACCACTGTTATAACAAATTCAGCTATAAATTACAGTACAGGCCCGTATTTAAAGAAATAGTGTTGATGATGAAATCCAATGAACGCAATGACGCATTGCAAATTGTTCAATATTAAATTATAGCAAATATGAAACAGTATTGAAATTTCCTCTCTCCTTTTTTATACCATTCGAAACGAAACAAAAACAACTACTGATATTTTCGATCTGAAAATATATCATTCTAGTTCCCCAAAGTAGGAAACTGTTGTACAATTCAACCGACCTTGTAGGACTCACTGTTTCTGAGATAGCAATAGTAGGATCAGCAAAAGAAACGGCCTGTATAAATATAACTTCATGTATATGTATTTGAAGAATTGTTCCTTCAAAATACATTAGTAATAGCAATCATTCTTATCGTTATCATCTTTTTCTTATGATGCAAAAACATATTATCAATGAGTGCAACAGCAGGTGAAACATTTCGGAATAACAGTGAAGGTATACGAGTAGAAATCCATTCAACTCTATATTCCGATGATAATGACAAAATGACTGTAGAAATTGACTCGCGAATCCGAATGTTGAAAGAACCACAACAACAGTCGTAATATATTGCCAATAAAACGTCACGAGTAATCAAAACGGGCGATCGGACATCGAATAATGCCGGTTACATTGATTAGAAAGTCATCCGGTTGTGGTGAGTTACTCACGCACTTCCGCACAGAATGGTATCGACCGATGCAAACACTGCCTCCATAGAGCTCGAACGGCACTACGAAGCCCTACCTCGAAAACCGCGAATCGAAATGACAATGTAACCGCTAAACCTTTTCGAACCGCTTTCGGGGAAAACGCATTAGCTGAATTGGTTTTCCCGGAAACACGTTCGGCGGAACCATTAGAAAATTTATGTAAGTAACGTGTGAAAGACATTTCGAGAAAACGCCTCGTTAATTGACGAGTGATTTCTCGCATTATTCACTTTCAACAAACATTTCACTTATAGCATTAGACACTGTAAATAATTCAATTCTACTATCCACTATAGGCGTGGGAGGAAATGCACTACACTTGCTAGAATACTATCTACTAGACCAAATACGGGATTGCATTGAAATACATTCATTACAGTGAACCTGCAACTGCACTAGCCCAAAAAAATCTACACCCGTGCTGTAATATTACACTCATATGATCATAATCCGTTTCATAATGGGATCCATTGTAATAAAGATTTTCATTCAATAGAAACATTGGCAAGTTGACTTGGGTGTCACACCAATAGGTGGATTTTCAAGAACATCCGAGTCTGGCGATCCAACGAGCGGCTGCGGCGATAAAACGCATGTATCTGCTCATTGCACGGAACTTCAAGGGCAGTGTTGACAACAAGTGGCTTATTTACAAACAAATAATAAGATTAGCTATGTTGTACGCCTGTCCCGTAATCTGCAGACACTCGAAAGGATTCAGAATAAGATTTCGCCGTATTTGCAGGAATGGTGACAGATACATTTTATTGGTCGATCTTGTAGATCTGGCTAACGTCGAGACAGTCAATGTAGGAGGTTGTCTCATAAACTCTTCAAGTTCTTTCTGTCGAAAAGCCCGCTGACGAGGGACGTCACGGCTATAAGAAGGTATCATGATAGGGGCTGATCTATGATTCATCGGATATCTTCCATGAACGGCGCGAATACCATCGTGCTTAGTTCATGGACAAATTGGTTAAGATAATTCACGCTTCAGTGTGATAGCAAAATTACTCTTACCTGGTTTTTTCATGAACTTTTTCTAGGAGGTTCCGGACCCACACTAGCTCACACAGGTTGGATGAGATAACATTATCGATAACGCACCGCAAGGAGAACTCTCGCGTGAGCTTCGAGACGTCGTAGATGGAGGCTGAGGCGAAAATTTGTTGAGTGGAGAGCTACCCGATAACACTAGCGGAGGCGCCTCCCATTGTACAATCGTGAGACCGTGTGGCTGCATGTCTTCTGACATCTTTACTAAGCTCAACAGTACAGTCATCCTTCTGTCATTTCCCCCCTCCTCATACTCTTCCTCCTTCCTTTCATCAATCAGACTACGTTTTTCTGAGTTTTATTCAAATTCTCCTTTTTTTACTTCATTTCTTATTGTTGTATTTTTTATTTTTTTTTCTGTTTTAGGTAGCGATTATTTTTAAAATAAAGATATGAATTGTCAATGTGGTAGAAACCGGAACAAAAGTACAAAAGTACTGGCAAATACTACGAAATTAGTAAAAAATGTATGAGTCTATTGCCAAAATTTTGCCTCACCCCTTTTTTTTCGTTAATTATTTTAATGGAAAATGCACAATTCAAAACATTGGTATTGATAAATTTGGTAATTTAGGGAAGCAAATAGCAACAATTTTGAATCTGTCTTATCCGTATTTATGTACAGGGCATTGTTTTCGAAGCAAATCTGCCACTGTATTAGCTGATACTAATAGTGATATTCCTGCATTAAAACGTCATGGTGGCTGAAAATCCAATTCAGTGGCGAAAGGCTACATTGAAAATTCGGTTCGCAGAATAGCAGTAATGAAATAAATGTAAATATTTTTTCCATTTCCATATTAGTCGGACCTGGAATAAACTTTTCAAACTTACAGTACATATCCTAATATTTTGAATAAATCTGGTTAATTACAATGATTATGTTCAATACAAATATAGAAAGAATATTAATAGTTCTCCTATATCCATGGTAATATGAGTATGTGTTCATTACAAATATAAATATAATATTTATAGTTCTTAATCATTCATCAGGTGTAGAAAAAATAGCGTATGCAAATCTAATGTAATGGTTATTACATGATCGTTACATAATATACTAACTAATATTGCTCTGTGAAACAGACTTCCGTGCTACTATCACACTTTCGTTAGGAGAAAATTTAGGACCCTTAAGACTTTTTTTAATTGAGTGAAAACACGCAAAAACGAAATTCCTTTGAACAAATTTTCGAGAATTCAGTCTCTATTTTTTTCGCAGAATGGTCAATAACGCTGAATGAACATTCTCAGTTATTTCTCATAAAATTAGTCAGGGCAATCCCAAAAAATGAAGCAATGAACTTTTCCAGCAGATTTTTCAATTTGAGTTTTCCTAAGCCTTGGAGACCCTTGGCGTCGTCATTCCATTGCTTGTTTTGTTTCTGGGTCGTAGAAATATACTCAAGTTTAGTCTAAAGTACCAATGCGGCTTGAGAAATTTACATTTTTTTAAACAGAGCCAGATCGAATGCGAAGCTTCTCCCTAGCACGCTTCTGGTCAACATTTAGACATTCAGGAATTCCTTATGCATACATTTTTCTCATATTCAAATCGACGTGAACTATATTATGAACGCGTTTACATGAAATATTCAGTGCTTCAGATATTCTATAGTTAGATGAAATCATGTCGTGAACGTGATGATGAAAAACTGGCCTATCCGATTAGTGTTCGTCATCAATGAAAAATTCATCTCTTTTGAAGCTTGCAATCCAATTTCCCTGAGGATATTGAACTTACTCAGTTTTTTTATTTCGATCGACATCCTCTTTTCAGATTCCATTACGCAACCTTAATTTGACTTTTAGACATGAAAATCCATACTGACACTTGATAAGTTATTCTTCATTGGTGTGGAAACGCAATATTTTGTTTATATACGGAACCGATCCAAGCTACCTAGATATCAGCCTCTTAGTAAGATTCAACCAAAATGAGAGTTTGACAAAATCGTTTACTGTGTATACAAATATGTATACCTTTGGACTGCTTTCAAACGGACTGTCCGAAAGAATTACTGGTTTTAGTAGATGATACGGTATTTTTTTTCTCTGCCACCAAAATCTCAAGAGGAAAACTTGACTTTTTTTAATGCCTTCATAGGGCTCGAACACAGCGAGTCCTTATCCCCAAAAGCCACGACTCGGAATGACAATGTAACCGCAGAACTTTTGTGCACCCCTTTCTGGGAAAATGCATAAGTTGAATTAGTTTTCCCAGGAACACGTTGAGTGAAACCATTAGAAAGTTTTTGTAGCTTATGAAAGATATTTCGAGAGAACGATTTACTCATTAATGAGTGTTTTTTTCGCTATCGCAGAATCTTTCGCATTCTACATTCTACATTTTAAAATCATTAGTAGAACTGTTATTTTATGCATTCCCGTTATTCTAACCATTTGTCAGACTTGAAGTTAAGGAACTTTAAACTCGAATCAAAATACTGACAACTAATGTTGTAACATAAAAAACAAGTGGACAATGCGTTCTAAACTAACGTTGCCACGGAAATTATTTACAGTTTTTTGTGTGAGGATACCACCAAAAAAGAACATTGCTATGTTTTTCACTTTCTCATTATCAATACCTCAACATGAAGTAAGTTATGAGTTTTGAGAGTATCTTATCGAATTTTGGTAACCACATGATTTTGATTTATTTCACCTCAATTGTTGCAATGAACTTGATAGCGATATCATTTTTGAATAGAGAATGAAAAGACCTCTCAAACGATATATCACAAGCTTATACTTCCCATTTCAAAAATTAGGGGTTGTACCTGTCATTCGACGGGAGTTGAAGGTAGGGGTAGCATTTTTCCGTTGAAGTATGTCAAATTTTAATTTAAATTTGACGTGTTTCGGGATTTTGTTAAAATATGTACCGTAACCGAAATTCTATTTGGCTTTCACACACTGTATAGTAGGAAAGTGAAATACTGGTAATTATTTTTACAACTTCGTTGATAGAATATACTCTATCTAGATACATTTCGATCACCGAAATCACCAAGAGTTTATCATTACCTAAATAACTCAAATTAGAAAACAAAAAAGCGTTCGTTAATATTACATATACATATAAATCACTTATTCTAAAAATACTTTATTGTGTGATTTTTACTAGACAGTTTTACAAAAACGAAACACGTGTTTCGCCATACAATGGCTTCCTCGGGCGTGAGTCCATCATATAACATATAAATCAGTCTGTCAACGTCAATTTGAAGTTCTAGTATTCTAATTAATACCACTCAACTCGAATAAATGAAAGTTTATACCAGAAATCTAACATTAAAAAACTGAAAAGAGAACAAAATCATCAACACAAATTCAAACTAGGAAATAACTTGAAGAAGATTTAGTTTATAAAACTGTAATTTTTATTTAGTTGCGATGACATTTCATTGTGGGATTTTCACAAAATAGTTTACAGAACCGCAACTCGTGTTTCAGTATACAGTAGCTTCTTCAGTCGTGTTCACTCATACAATGAAGATTTACTCGAATACACATTTTTTGCTACTGTCTTGTCTTGTTTTTAGATTCCTAATTTTTTTTTCCTTATTGTTATCGTCACTTCTGGTAATCCCTTGCTGCTGTCGCTTTTTGTTATTTTCTTGGCTTTTCCATATTTCTCATTCATTCTCATTTTTAGAAGCAGCTTTTGGAATTCATGGAAAATTAAATGGAGTCGAAAAAGTGTTTGCGTGACTAGGTGTACTCTTATAGGTTGTGCTGATAAGAACAATAATATACTTCTTCGGAAATGACAGTTTCGGAATCCTTCTGGTGTAGAGTTGGCCTTCTAATCGAACTCAACGATATACGGTGGAGTGGACCACTCAGTTCCTATGTTTTTAGGTGTTTCTATTTTAATACTCTCAAAAGTCAAGCCTGTAGTATTATAGCATTAATCAACGTCTGTAATATAATCGGATTCTCGTCAGCTCTTATTTCTCAAGTGGGAATAGATAAAAGAGCATTTGTTTCAAGGTGATTGACAATATGTCTCGATGAATTTCATCATTTCTGACTCCCATTGTCTCATAATATAAGAAAACGAAATTGAAATATACGAAACGATCAAGTGAAGCTACCACACCCAACGATTAACATGAAATAAATAAAGAATTTTCAAGGTTGCTTCCTCATTTTGGATATTTCAAGTTGATAAATACCAGAAGGGGGTTTGGATCAAGATAGTATATAAGACAAATCTCGACAATATCAAACATTATACAGTTTTTCGAGTGATCGAACTAGGTATACTCTAAATTAAAATGAAGGTGAGACAAAAATTATTAATTGTGAATAATCAGTTGATTATTAAATTGTTGAAGTTATCTTCTCGTAAGGATATGAATTATTTTCAAAAATAATAGGCATTATCAGGCATTATAATAGGCAGTTTGATCTTCCTCTTGAAGGTGATCACTTGGTGATCGAAACATGTGTCGAGGTGTTGAAATAACGGTTTGGGGTTGGGAAAAAACTCCAGTAATATTCATTATAATTTATTCGACGTTACTACCTTCAAGTTACATCAAATGTATTTGAAACTGAATTTTCTATACCCAAAATTGGCCTCATAATTTCAATATGCCAGATAATTATAGCAGTGTTTTTTTTCTAGAAATAATCAGCTTTGGTTGTAATAGTTACTGAAAATGACTCAAAAATAAACTAATCATTGATTATTCATTCAATTTTTGTCCAAAATTTTTTTCACAAGTATTATCCTGGATCTTTCAATTCAACTCTTGTTAAAATGTGAGTAGCGTTGGAGTAGATGCACCTTTACTCTGTCCAACCAAGTAACATAGTGCTCCAAAACATTATCGTGTGCACGAGATCTCCCAGACAAGGCTGCGTGTACAGGAA
>NW_019295934.1:0-13023 GCF_000500325.1 Leptinotarsa decemlineata
TTGTGAAAATATAAATATATACAGGGTACCGCGCCGAGAGTCGATTAGCTGTATTTTGGGAAATAATGGGATTCATATCCAGGAAATTGGCAAATGTAAGGTTTTTGATATGCTTTATCGAATGAAAATAATAGCGTTTTACAACACTTCCGGTTATACCAGAAGTTGGTTACAACTTTCTCAATTATGAAAATCTGTTATAAATCTGTTTTTCCTTAACCAGCTATCAACCCCCTAGAAGGACCACTCTCATAAGTCGAAACTGGAAATTAATGTGCGGCTCCCAGCAAATATAACACCCAGAATATTTTCACATTCACCGTTCACTAGGTATTTGGCTCTCGAGAGATTTTCTCATAAAATTCAAAAATTTTTTAGAATACACAATCAAACTATTATTGATTTATCAAAATACTCCATTCCATCGTCTTATTGAAGTAACATTTCCAAAATGTAATACAAGGTGTCGGAATCAATGACTAATTCTGAAGATATAAAATGGGGCAAAACTCATTTTTTCAAATGAAACACCCTTCATTTTAGGATGGTTTTGAAATTCCGAGATGCTTTTGACTCATTTTCAAGAAACATCCCCTATATCAAAAAAGAACCGTTCACGAGATATTTCAGTTTTTTTTTTCAATAAAACATACTCATGTCCACCATGAAACTATACTACTGGCTACGAAACCTTCATTTCGAACAATTACAGAAAGTTTATTAGAGCTAATAATTTGCCCTCTTGTTTTTTATTGAAGACAGGACTGCAGATGAATAAATAAATAATTGAAAAATATTCGTTCTAAATGTCTTATAAAAAAGCGAAAATACAAAAATATTGCATTGTCTTTCTTCCAGGCATTTATTAACTTTATTCAGGCAGG
This sequence comes from Leptinotarsa decemlineata, assembly GCF_000500325.1. Taxonomy (NCBI): domain Eukaryota; kingdom Metazoa; phylum Arthropoda; class Insecta; order Coleoptera; family Chrysomelidae; genus Leptinotarsa; species Leptinotarsa decemlineata. The sequence continues at coordinate 885 of NW_019295934.1, forward strand.
AATTTACAAAGATAGAATTTTCGGTACTCATTTATTTGACGGAATTCTGAATGGAGAAACCTATCACCAGTTTTTAATGTCGAGTTTGGAAGACTGTTTGAATGATCTACCTTTGGCTAACTATAACAACATCTGTTTTCAACATGATGGTGCTCCACCGCGCACAACCAAACGAATATCTAATTACCTGACTGAAAGATGTGGTGATAAATGGATAGGAGATAATGGGCCGGTGAGATGGCCAGCAAGGTCTCTTAAGTGTTATGGATACATTCTTATGAGGTACACTGAAAAATAGAGTTTATGGTCAGAAGGAATATCAAAATGTTGAGGACCTTCACGACAGCATTCCGACAGAGTTCCGAAGATTGGGGAGAAGGAAAACTAATCGTGCAGTGAATAATATTCGAAGAAGGGCACAGTTGTGTTAGATAGATAGATAGATCTTTATTTGCTAATGAACAAGGCCAGCATTTTGAGCATTTGCTGTGATTTACTTTTGTCTTCACATTTTAGTTAATTATTGTTATTTGTTCAATGTTCCATTTTTATTGAAAACGACACAATGTCTAATTTACAATACAACACCTAACACAAACAAAACTTATAGAAATAGAATACACATGGTCAAATGTTTCTTTCAAAATAACGGCATGTTATCGTTCACCTGCAACTGAACTAACCTTGTACCTCAAAGAACTTGAATATTATTTGTCAAACCAAAAAAGAATTGACGTACACAGTTTCATGGGTGACATCAACATAAATATACTAAACACCTCAGACACTAATACTAATAATTATATATGTTTAATGGCCCAACAGGGATATTTCTCCTACTCGGTTACTCCTAACCAAGTAACCAAAGACACCTCCAGTGTGATTGACCATATTTACGTAAAAGTATCAGTAAAAAAAACCACTCTGAAAAACAACAGCTCCGTGGGCCCTGATGGTGTATCAGTTCAATTTATTAAAAAATATTATCGCTTTTTTCTGACTCCATTGTGTCATATTATTAACCTATGTTTCATACAAGGATATGTACCTATTGCTTTTAAACACTCTTTTACCATCCCAATATTCAAATCTGGCATCAAGAAATCGCCACAAATTAAAGGCCAATATCTATCACAAACAATTTCGCTAAAGTTTTCGAAAAATGCTTGAAAAAAGACTTGTTCATTACCTAGACAAGAATAATATCTTAAATGAATGCCAGTTTGGATTCAGAGAACATGTATGTCAACAGAAAATGCTGTCTTTCAATTGGTTCATATGTATATGGAATAATTTCAATATTGGCAAAAAGTGCCTAACAGTCTTTTTAGATTTGGCGAAAGCCTTTGACACTGTCAATGATCATATCTTACTGAGGCGTTTAGAATTAATTGGAGTAAGAGGAATCACCCTTAAGCTTTTTGAAAATTACTTATCTGGCAGAAATCAGATTGTTAAAATCAACAATATTTATAGTGATCCACAACTATGACCATGGGCGTCCCACAGGGGACAGTACTAGGCCCAATTTTGTTCTTAATATACATCAATGACATTTACAAACTTGAAAACATCCAATTTAACCATCTTCGTATCTCTCATAGTTTCCAAGATCCCAATAGTGAGTATAGAAAAGAAATACGTTATTATATATAGAAAAGAATATTACTTTTCTTCATTCCTAATGAAAAAGTTTATGGAATTGCAAGAGGAAATGCCAGAAACGTGAAAATATATTCAATATAGATATGTAGAAATAATCTGCAATCCTATAATCTGTTTCATTTATAAGAATGAACATTTATACCATTTTATTATTCAAAAGTGTGATGAAAGTCCCAGCAGATAATTTAACCGCCTTATTTACAACCCCACTTTTGAAGTAAATTTAATACCACGACTTCATCGACAATACCGTTTTTATCTGTTAGCGTGTTTGACACCAGTCCGTTAAATGGACTGGATATGTTTGCTGATTTTTTATTCGAGCTACTATATGGTGTATGACTTTTTGATGTCACGTGGTAATTTAGTGAACTGATCAAGTGAAATATTACATTGATAACTGGGACTGACCTTAATTTTACTGAATACCTATAATAAGAAAGTATTGTTTTTCAACTTACAGTCACTTCTCATGCCACAAGCTAAGCATTTTTGGAGCCTGCAATATTGACATCTATTTCTATGATGTTTGGTAACTTCACAATTTTGATTTCCTCTACACTGATATCCTAGTTGTTTTCGAATTGATCTTTTAAAGAAACCTTTACACCCTTCACAAGATATGGCCCCATAATGCCGCCCAGACGCTCTATCTCCACAAACTACACATAATTCTACAGTAAGACAAATGTTATTGGTATTGTTTCTGTTTTTGTCAATCAACATTTCTGTTTTCAGAGTTTGTTCCATATCCATTTTGGTTCTTGAATAAACAGATTGCCCTGTTCAAAAACAGTAAATTTGTATATCCATAAATGGAAATGAAGTTCGACGTATTCTTTCATCAAATATTGTTACTTCACAATAATAAGATTAAAATTATAAACGCAAATTTCAGGTATCAAACAAATTATACAAACTGTAAAAGTAAATAGCAACATTGAGAAACATAGACGTACTAAACTCATAGACATGCAGGCTGAAGAAGACTGAGAAATGCATTATTAAAAAAGGATGGAATGCATTAGTTAGTTAATTGGTTGGCACCACAGACACAGCATACCTATGCTGTGCCGGAGATATCTCCTTGAAAAAAGGGGAAAGTTGATGATTCCATTTTTATCATATATACGAAGCCAATTTAAAATTTTCAATTTTCGTCCAGTCTGCTTACAGTTGATTTTACTCTGAGGTCTTGTCATTTTGCTACTTGATACCTTACTGACTACATCACATTGTTTTTCCTGATGTTACTTGAATTTCACAATAATTCATTATCTTTCAACGTTCCTGGCTAAACGCGCCGTACGTAAGCAAAGGCCAAGAAAACCTAGAGAGAGATAACTTTCAATGTTATCTCGCAATAACTTTGTTGGGTTATATTTACCAAATAGCATTCGACTACGTGAATTGTTACATTTTAATGAGCTATCATTAACAACTCGAGTCATTGAAAATATCAAATATTCGAACAAAGCATACTTCACGTTCTCTATATTACTCTTGATATTGATCAAATTTTGAACTTTAATTTATCGTTTACTAATGGAAACTCTTCAGGGTATGTCCCCATTTGAGATGGTTCTTCTTTCCTCCACCCTCCATATTTCAGAGTTTCATCTAGATCATATCTCTGAAATCATAAAATCACAGAATACATGACAGAAGAAACATTCATCTGACGGCACTTTGATTTTCAGGGTCAAGTGGACAATATTTTGTGTTGTTAGTGTTAAACATCACTTTTCGCGGTAAATTCAAATTATTTAAAACTCATCAAATATATAATTTAACTTCGATAGAGCAATTGTCAAGATTGGTAGGTTGTTAGACTAACATCCATGTTCAATAACAATTCGACAATTTCATTGTTAATTGATAATTGTTTGTCGTCTGTCGAAAAAGTTCTGTTTCATGCTCTGTAAAGTATTCTGTAAATCTGTAGTTAAAGAACAGGAAATATGTTATGAGACGGTGTTGCGATGCTCGCACAAGTTTCGACTTTTGAGGGTTGTCGTTCGTAGGGGTGCGACAGCTGGTCATCTTTGAGTAGAAATATCATGTTCAAAATATACCTTCTCTACACATATTTAGTATACAACCCTAACAACCATATACGAGAAAAGTCATAAATTGGGTAGTCATAATTACCTTACAGTAAAGACGTTTTTAACTGCGTAAAATTAGATCGAGAAGACACTCAACGTGATGTTCGTTTGTCAACAAAAAACGCGTGCACTCCCACTCACTGTTTCTGTCGCACTGACGGTTGATCGAGTATGGCTTCCTATTAGCTTATTGCTTTCTATTCGCAAGAGTCTAGTTTCTTGTATGTGTGCGTGACCCCGTCATACCTCGCGTCCCCGTCGTGCCCCCCCTTCCCCAAACAACAATTATTCGACAAATATTGGTAACAGAAATTTCAACATTTAAGTATTATCAAGAATTTCATTATGGTGGCTGTGGTAACTTGATATCAAGTTATCAGAGCTACCCTGCATGACAAATTCTCAACAATTATTCGCCAATGAAATATATTTCAAAAATTTGACTGCAAGTGTCCTAGCTGACTTTATAGAGGTTTTTAGTTACCTGTCAAAGAAAAAAAAGCTGGCTGGAAATATACTGAATATGTTTAAGGAGTTAAGACTGAATTTTGAGAAACATCTGTTGAATACCACTGTGAAAACCGTAACACTCTGAAGGATAGAAATGTTACTGTCAATGAAGTCGTGGCATTAAATTTTCTTCAAAGATGAGATTGTAAATAAGGCCAGTAAATTTATTCCCTGGGACATTCAACGCACTTTTGAATGGTTAAATGGTATAGAATGTTTCATTCTTATGAATAATATAGATTATAAGATTGTAATTTATTTCTACATATCTATATTGAAGATCATATTTTTACGTTTTTGGCATTTCCTCTTGTATTTCTGAAAACTTCTTCATTGAATGAAGAAAAACAATACTCTTTTTTCCAAAACGAGTTGCCACATCTTTTGTAGGTCATATATTACAAAACGAAAAATTACTAAAAAAAATAACATATTTTGTGTCTTTCTGATATTCACTCTTGCATTTTCGAAAACTTATGTTTACCAATGTTGAATAATGATTCTCTTCTATCGACTACAGGGTGTCTCATACTTTGTAGGTCATAAATTGCCAGCCAAAATCATGATATTAATGACCATAAATCTTACGTACATTATATATCGGCTGTCCCATATTTTGTAGGTCATAAACTATTTGTTGAAATAATAATAATAAAAGACCAAAAATCTTACAACTGTTATATTTGTGTTCCTGGTATTTTTTAATGCGTTTCTGAAAACTTTTATGATGAAAATGGCGATTATACATCCTATTTTATCGTTTACAGGCTGTCCCATACTTTGTATGTCAAAATCTGTTTGCGGAAATAATAATAATAACCATGAATCTAACAATCATTATATTATCACGTTTGTGATGAACAATGACCTCTGACTTTCGAATACCGAATGTTCCATATTTTGTAGATCGTAAACTATGGAAATAACAATGATGAACAAATGGCATACAACAGCATCAATGTAAGCAAAAACGTGGCGGCAGCATTCTGTGATGTGACTGAAGCTTTTGACTGTATCAATCACACATTATTAAGTACATTGGATTCCTTGCCCGCCACCCACAAATTTCTCAAAGGGTACCACGTACGTATAGGGCACTTGTATATGAGGAATGGGTCACTCTGAATGACTAGTGAAACATTTTACGAATATATCACCAACGTATTTTATCCATGACTTAAGCCAAATACCATTTCATTACCTGTTATACTATTCTTAGACGGCCATTCTGCTCACATCAACCTTAGTTTGAGTGAATTTTGTAAGGAGAATGGTATTATATTAACAGATTTTTATCCTAATGCATCCCATCGTCTCCAACCCTTAGACGTCGGAGTATTTTATCCATAAAAAAATTGTTGGTGTAACAATGTTCGTGAAACATGGCAAAAAGTGGCAAGAAAATGCAACGGTCAGCTTTTCCTAAAGTTCTTCTAAAATCTTTGGAGGCTACTGTTTCACCACCTCTCATTGAGAAGTTATTTCGTACTTGTGTACTTTTTCCATTTGATGAAGACGCTATAGATTGATTACTCAAGATTGGTAAAACACAGCTCACAAATGCAAAAGAAAATGACCATCTGCTATGGAATCCCCAATTCAATACCAGTGCTAGACTTTCGACGTGAGTTTCAATCACGTATAGCTAAATATGTTTTAGAAAAATTCAAAACAGTTCAGTTCACATATATTAGCCAAAGAGTAAACACCTATTTTGCTCCTGCTAGTTAGTACATGTGATTATATAGAACTAAACGATGGATACTGAAACAGAGGAATATTACAGTGAAATGGAAATTCAGAATGATGGACAATGGAGAAAAGTGATGCATAAACGAAAACCAAGAAGATGTGTGGAAAGTGCCTCCAAAAGAAGTCATCCAAATCCAGAAGAAATCCAACGAATTATTTTGGGTTCACCCAACTGTACTAATTCCAATCCCTCAACCTCCACAAAAACAACAGATAATAGAATTCATTCCAATCCAAAAAACCAACAATACAAAAACTTCTCACTATTGATGAAAGAAATTACCCATAAAAAATACCAGCACACTTTCTTTCTAGCTGCAGATACAGGGTATTCCAGAATAGCATTCTGTAACAAGTTACTGATGAAATAACTAGAACACAGAAAGGATTCATTCTCAAAACAAATAATGATCTGAAGATAGTTACAGATACTCTTGAAAGACTTATTCGAAAAGATAAACAATTTCAGAGAAACTCAACCTAATTCTACAGCCCCCGAATCAGTCTCACAAACAGAAAGCTATAAGTGGCATAGAACGAGAAATCAGCGAAGAAAATATAAGCAACCATCTGAATAACAACGACTTTGAACACAGATTTTACAGAAGAATCATCTTCAGACAAACCGGATTACCAACATCACTTATAAGAATTATCAGTGGATCACTCACTACATTTGAAACCCTACTGAAAGATGGATTCTACTACAAATTTCGATACTATCCAGTTTATGCAATTAAACCTCCCCCTCCAACTCCAAAATCTTGCAACAAATGCCTTTCCTTCTCTCATTCAAAAGAAACCTGTAACACCCAACCAAAATGTCCCAAATGCCAGGGTTAACATCCAGAGAACCATTGTATTTCCACCTCACCACCGAAATGTACAGGATGTGGTTCCAAGGAACAAGCGTGGTCATTCAAATACCCGATGAGACCCAGCACACCGATTCCAGGTGTACCTAATATACAAATTAAATATATCAACAAAAAATCCCATGAAATACCAGAAGAGAAGAAAAACTGTATTCACCAAGCCCTAACAGTTCACGACTTTATCATCAACTCATATGTCAATGAACTGAACAACCCGATAAACACTTATAGACAGGAACTAATTCAAAAATTGAGAAACAGATTTGTAAACAATTTCAATGTAGATACCACAGCTGTCTTTTCCGGTCACCGTGTTCACATACTTATCTTCAATCTTGGATATGGAGGCTCCATCTCTCCAACAGAACCAGTCAACAATAATATCCAGCACATTCATATCCAAAATAATTAATCTGCTATATTGCAACATAAACATCTACTCATACAGAAACACATCATTTGCAACTACATTGAGAATAATAGTATTGATTACTCATCGTTTGTGGAAACAAAGACCAAAGATGACTCAAAATTACATCATACACAGACTGGTCAATTATACAGCTGAATGGTAATCAATTACATAACCCGACCAGAGGGGGTACTCTAGTCCAAACACATCTCCGACTAAAAGCCAGATGAGCAAATCCTCCAGCCATAAACAATCATTTAAATGAATGCATACACTTCACAATTCCTTTCCTAGACGACAAACTGCACATTTTTTTTTAGGGTACATACATCCATCAGCTCGTATTGAAGAGGCCATTTTTACAAAAGCATGTCTCTACAAATATGCTATCATTATCGGAGATTTCAATGTCAACAATAAAATGAAGAAGAGACAACTTAATACCTTCCTGGAAAATGCTCCTTTTTAAAAATGGGAAACTCCTCCAACATTTATTGTGCCAAAAATCGTGAATATAGAGCAAACAGAGATCCAACGTCTAAAGCTTCAATTAATAAGTTTAACAAGAACATTCAAAATTTGATTCAAGAATACAGAACCCACTAATGGATTCAAGAATGTGAAGCCATTTATGAAAAGAGGGGCAAATCCTATTGGAATGAAATACGTAAATTATCCAAATACAAAAAGGATGGAGTACATACTAAAAATATTATAGACAACAATATTAAGCTTCCGAAAAAGCTTATATTCGTTGAAAACTTCAAAAAAAGCTATAAAGAAAGCGTCAACTTGAACTTCGACCGCAATCATTATGAAAATGTGAGCGATTTGTACGAAAACTTCTTTTCGCAGATACCCGTACAAGAAAATAATACATTCAATGTAGATGAAGAAGAATATTTTGAAATCTTGTATCAGGGAAAAAACTCAGCTCCAGGGCATGACATGTTGAGAAACCCTCTGCTGTACCAACTCACTGGTATTATCCCTATCGAGCAAAGACTACTGTCACTTACTCAGAAATTTGCTAGAAAAGACGACAATGTATAAATCATTCCATGCAAAAGTACAACATCGACACCCAACAGAAACACTGTTAGAAAAATTAGCACAACTTTATCAATGAAATTGTACATCCCCTTTACTTACAGAAAGCATAAAAATGGCCACAGGAGAACCAGCTGAGTGACAGACGATCTCAAGGATTCTAGCAAAAAGTTGAAAGATCTATATATCCTACAAAAACAACATAATGAACTTCGTGAAAGTTATAAGATCAAACAGTGTTTCTCAAGTTACTGAATTTTCAATCAAATAATTAGTCTTGTTGACCTATTTATTTTGTAGAATATTGAATATAGGATAAAGATTCGGCCTTTACTTAATGAAGATCCATAGTTATTTCATAAACTACAACTAACGATTTGATTTCCACAAATTTTATTTAACAAATATATCACGACACTTAATTCACTACGAGAAAGCTACTGTGTTAGCGAAACATGTGATATATTTGTTAAATAAAGTTTGTGAAGATCAAATCGTAAGATGTAGTTTATGATAGAAAAGTATGGAAACCCATCATAAGCGAAAATTGGCCAACTCCCGCCAAACGGTCATGTCCCACTGAACCACTGAAGCGGAAAAAATGGAAAGCGGGAATAAGTGAAAGCACTCTAACGACCCATAAATAGTCATCTCTCGGAGGAATCAGTCCAGTCATCACCCGATGACGATTGTAGATACTAACAATCAAAACGTGAACTAACGTGGCTTGGAGTCTCTTGACTTTTTATGTTTATTTTCATTTATATTTCTTTATTTTTTGTTCAATCGTTCTATTTTTACTTGTATTTTATTTCACTATTATTTCATTTCAGGTTATTTTTGCTTAATATAATTGTTATTTTCAGCTATTCATTTTTAATTCTACTTTTTTTAGTTGTTTCAGGGATTTCAAATCATTTTATATATTAGACAATGGAAGTCCGAACTTGGTGAAAGAAAAGTATGAGTTGTTACTTTACTGGATGTGTTTGAAAAGTCTGATCAAAAATTCTTACCACTTCATTCTTTCGATAAAGTCGTGGAAATTTGATAACCTCCTAACAGAACGAGATTACAAAAAGAAAACAATACAAGGAGAAACTATAAAACGAGGAGAAAATATTGAAAGGCAAATTTATATATTTATGATATACACTAAAACACTTTTTAGAAATGTATAGTCAGGAAGAAAAAAGTCCTATCCAGCAAAGTACAAACTCCTTCAGAAGTGTTTTCAATAGATCCTAAATTATGTTGATCCTAAAATGTTAACCCAAAATCTTATACCAGGCCACTACATGGAATATTGCAAGAGAGGACTGAATTGAATATTATATGATGATTTCAAAGATAGAGCTAATAATAAAAAATCATCCTCTATTTATAAGGTTTATTATGCAGATGTACTAATGTTTTCTGAAATATAGTGTTAAAACTTTAACTGAGTTTTGAATGTTTTTATTTATTTTCTCAGATGTTATTGTTTTAGGAATGTTTCATGAATTTATTTGGATTTTATTTTATGCTTCAATGAATTTGTACAAAGAAAAATAATTTAAGGAATCAAATGACCAGATTTCAGCTTTACCACATGTGCAAAATATTCTCATAATATAGCAATACAACTTATTTGCATTGTAAAATGCAGCNTACTGACCATGAAAAAGCAAAGAGAAACACTTGAGCAAAATTTCAGCAAACTTCAAGAAAGTCTCGAAAAACTCTAGACCTCCATGCCAACCACGCAAAATATAAGCAATAACAATAATACATTAAACTTTGATTCAACTAATGAAGCAGAGTAGCGGAAACAAATAATGGACAGCAATCTTATGCTTTATAATTTGCCAGAGTCCAAATCCACGAATATATAGGAAATAATTAATCATGACATCACTAGAGTTAAAGAAGTTTTGTCCAGCGTTTGCTCAAATATACCAATTAAGAAAATTATTTTATTTGGGAGAACAGGAAACAATCCCAGACCTATTAAATTGATATTAGAGTCGAAAGAACAAGTAATAAACCTTTTAAAAAATAAAAACAAAATCAACTACGCAGAAATAAAATTAAGCTCAGATCAAACCCCTCTTCAACAAAGTCATATTCGAGAGTTACTTAATGAGCTGAATGAGAGAACAGTAGAAGGAGAGAATAACCTAACTATTAAATATTTTCGTGGAATACCAAGGATTGTTAGTGAAGTGCAAAGAGAAAAAGTATAAGTATGGGTAACACAAAGAGAAATTGAACATCTAATATCAGAATGTAAGTGGTATTCGAACTAAATTCAAAACTTGAATTTGTAATGTAGAAATCTATGACTATATTTTTATTTTTACCGAAAGTTGGTTATATGACGATCTGAAAGATAGTGAGCTTGGTTTATCAAATTTTAATATATTCAGGAAGGACAGATCACATACAACCAGTAGTCTAGAGACGAAGAAGTGTTGATTGGTATCAAAAAGTTATTTTCTTGTAAGGATATTGTAGTCACTCAGAATAATATTGAACACGTTTTTGTGGAAATTTGTAATTATAGACAAAATAATAATTGGTAGTGTTTACTTTCCACCTGGAGCTGATTTGATAGCTCACTGAAGATCATTGTTTAGCTATTAATGACATTAGATATCGTTTTCCTGATCATAAAATAATGATAACAAGTGACTACAATTAGCCCAACGTGGATTGGTATAATGATGAGTTGCGGGGTGTGCATCACTTTCACAAATACAATTATAAGTAATATGGCACAAACCGTAGCAGATAACTTTGGTTTTCATAATTTCTATCAAATGAACACAATCAAAAACTGTTACGACTGTATTTTGGATATGATTTTTCAAATGTGATTGAAAGTATCACTTTTGAATTGTGAAATGATATATTACCTTGTGATGCATACATTTGAAAATGTTCATGCAGAATTAGCTTTTAATAGTTTTAGATACAATTTTAAAAAAGGCGAAGATTATCACTTGTCCAGAATAAACTGGAGTGAACTATAGGGCACTAAAACTGACATTTTTTTTACAGTTTCTTTTCGGTATTTCAAATCAATTTATATCATATTAGACAATGGAAGTTCGAACTAATGAATTGCACGCAAGATATAAACTATTCGCGTTGAATTAAGTAGGATTTTATCAAAAGTACTGCTGAATTATGGAAACCAAATTGATGGAGTTTTTGTAGAAGGATCATGTGATCAAGTAGATCAAATGCTTTAGCAAAATCAGTATATATCACATCAACTTGACCACGATTATCTAAGACATCACCAACATTTTGGGTCAATACAATTAAATTTGTTATGGTGGATCTGTGTGACATAAATTCATGTTGTTGCGGAGATATGATATTACGAACTGAGGAATGTATACGATTATAGATGACAATTTCAAGAAGTTTAGCAAAATTCGATATGATTGAGATAGGTCGATAATTCTGAATATCAGATGGATCTCCAGACTTGAAAATGGGATAAACTCGTGATGTCTTCCATAATTCGAGAAGATTATTATTTTTAACTGCAAGATTGAAAAGTGTCAGTAAGGGGTAGACTAATACACTGATGCAATCTTTTATCAAAAAGGATGGTATCTTATCAGAAGTGAACTTATTTTTTGGTTTACGTGCTGCAATCAAAATTTCCTGTTCGCTGATGTTTTCAAAGTTTATATTATTATAAAAACAATTTGAATTTGATAAGCATGGATGCAAAGTATTTTCATCAACTGCAGAGTGTGAATATGTACTGT
>NW_019295936.1:2093-16626 GCF_000500325.1 Leptinotarsa decemlineata
TGTTATTTGAATATTTCGAGTTTGTCCAAACTATCATCAAAATATCAACTTTTCATGAATTGAGAGTACTGATGTACTTAATTTCAATTAGGGCTATGTTTTGGGCCATATTTAGCACAATTTATTTTTTATCTCGAAAACAGATAGAGATAGGTATAGGATATTATTGACAATAAAGTATTGAAATACCAGAGCGATTCAAAAAATGTATTAATATACGGGGTGTTCCATTCAAAAAATAAAGTTGCTAGGACTTTTTGATGGAAGTGGCAACGCCGCAATGATGAAAATATTTTAGATCGATAGAACAAGTAAGGAAATGTGAGAGGTGAAATTTTCAGAAAAATCATGCCTACCATCGACCGTGAGTCACGCTGTATACAATTAAAAGAGGGTTGGAGACAATATGAATTCATGGGGATTACCAGCATCGATGGTAGAAGAATTCGAGAGATATCCGTCGCGGTCACTTGCAGGGAACGTTCCTCAAGGAAGCTGGAGAGCCATAGACAAAAATGTAGCCATACACAATCGCACAATCAAATTTTACCATACACATATTATGATGAAACCAGTGTTAAGGTGGTCTGGAAAAACGTTTAGAGCGTTTCTTTCATGTTATGTTATAGTTAGTGAAATCGCCATTATCTTTCAGTCGTCCAAATTCATAACTGTTGAACCTTCTTCCCATATCGACAATTGATTAAATCGCCAATAAAATCCACCCTCTCAAGAAAATCTGGTTTTGTTTCAATATCTTTCCTCCAGAGAATTCAGGATCGAAGCACAAGTCCGAATTACATTCATCTGTCACATACCGCCACATTATTTCTGTGGGAACGAAGTCTTCCAGCTGTACCCGGAGAGCATAGTTCAACAAACAGTGATGTATCATTCTCATTCAAATTTTGTTTTCTGGTGTGACACACATATTGAAGAGATGTGAAGTCACGGGATCACAAAAAAAATTGATGATTACATCGTCCACCAGTTTGAATATCTTAGGAATACGAGTTTGTGCTATACTGATATTATATTATATTATAAAAGTGAAAGTTTGTGAGGATGGATGAATGAATGTATGTTTGTGATTCTTTCACGCCTAAACGACTGAACGGATTAGTATGAAACTTCACATAAATACAGCTTATACATCAGAATAGCATACAGGCTACAATTTAGAAAAGTTCTATGTGATTTCCGTCATGACATAACGATAAGTATCAGTTGAGTCTGAAAAATTCTAGCTCCCAGAGAGCTATCTTGGCGTGCGCTGTCTATACCGTTGGAGTTACATATAGATAATATACTGTAAAATTGTTTATCTTGAATAGTTCTTGATAAAAGTCAGCATATATCTACCTCTTCATGTGGTAGCCACTATATGAAAAATACTGAGTTATGAATATAATTAAATTTGATCCTTTTTTCACATTGCAAATTTTAGTCAGAATATCTGTTAAATTCTCATAAAAATTGATGAAACTGGCGTCGTTCAAAAGTTATCACAATAATATTAACTTGACGCAACGCAGTAAGCCATTGCGTGTCGCGTCTACTGTAAAATGACGGGGGAAGATGCGTGGGTTTAGAGGAGCGGACCAAGCGATGAAGCGCCATCGCCGAGAACGCGACCCGAACACGGGTAGACGCGTAAGGGTAGACGTCGTTGATGGTTGTGTTAGTTTTGCGAAATTTATTTATAGGTAACATAATTCGATTTTCGAAGCGATTTATTGCAGTTGCAGTTGGCATTTTTCTTCAAGTAGAAATATAAATTTGTTTGAAATGACAAACCAAATTTTACGCGGGCCGAGCCGCGGGCAACAACTAGTCTTCTCATAATAGTGACGTGACAATTTCATTTGTTCGTAGTTATATAGAATGATCAGTAACGGATTTGTTACGTTGTTTGTTGACATATTTATATGAAGATTTCAAAAAAGTCTGCCTGCAAAATCAGAAAATTAAATGAGATAGCATAAGATTCCCCTTGATTGGGATGAATGGAATCAGAGCATGGGTCACAACATCTAAAAGTAAGAAATATATATTGTTAGTTATCTGGTTAACGGAGATTCATTTGAAATTTCATTTGTTGCATTTCTGAGAGTTTTCCTGATTTACTTTGATATCTCAAATACTGAAATTTAGTTGAAAATTTCAAAAAATCATGTGTACGATCTTCTTGTAACTTCAATTTATTGTGAAGAGTCTTTCAACTGGATCTTCCGAACTTTGATAATTGATAACAGCCACTTCGTTGAAGCTTTATGTGTCAAATTGATTGTCATTTATTCAGTCAGTTTTGCCAAATCACCATGGACGGATATAGCATTCAACAGCACTTGAACATAATTGAATTTTTCTTTTGATCTACATCTACAAGTGGGAACACGGAGTCATTATTTCCAACAAAATTTTTCCGGAAAAGTTCTATATTTCTTTTTTCTCCAGGTGAACTATAACGCGATGACACAAAAATATCTGTGGACTTCTTTTCTGATGATTCATTGAATTATATTTCAAAAATTGCGTAAAATCACAAAAATTAACTTCATTTTCTCCACAGGGTAATATATTTACTTCACTTTTTCACACTTCAAACTTATATTCACTTTCAATTTCTTTACCTCAATTAATAAAATAACTACAGGTAAAATTTCATGAACTACTCATCAAGATTTGATCTCAACAAACTTTATTTGAAAAATATATCACATGTTTCGCTAACACAGTAGCTTTATCAATAGTGATTTGAAAGCTACTGTGCTAGCAAAACATGTGATATAATTTTCAAATAAAGTTTATTCAGATCAAATCGTAAGGTGTAGTTTTTGAAGTTACTATGGATCTTCATCAAGTAACGGCCGAATCAATCAGAAAAATACAGGTGAAAGTTGTGAATATGGAGCAATTCAATTAGTGCATTGATAATCATAAACATATGGTGGAGAAAATATTAGATTCAAAATAAATTTAGACCAGGGTCGATCATTTTTGAAACAGATGGATGATATGAGAAGAAAAGGAATATGATAAAAATGAAAGAAAAATAAATTACGGGCGATTCCGAGTTCGGGAAGTGGAAGAGGGTGAGTTTTTAAGGGTAAAAAATGGTTTATCACGATTTCTGGCAAAACCGCAAGTCCTATGGAGAAAAGTTGAATAGCAAAGTTGTAGGTGATGAAAAGGTCTACAACTTTGGCTTCTACAAGTTTCTCACATAACGTCAAAATTTATGTGAGAAATTCAAATAACCACGTGTTTTGATTTTTATTTTTATCTTTTTCAAAAACGAAGTTTCCAACAAAATTTGGTAAAAACTCACGTTTTAATTGAGTCGAAATGAGGCTAAGAAATCAATATTTCGAATCAAATAAATTACAGTGTATTTGGGACATAAAAAGGTATGTTTTCACCAAATTTCGTAAAAATTTAGTAATTCATTTTTCCTTCCATTTTTATCATGTTCCCCTCCTCTTTCGATGGGTTTCATCCGATTATTATTTTTTTTCACTTTTCACCATTTTTGAAGGTCTAATTTTCTGCATGATTGATTTGTGAATGCGTATGATTACAATCACCAATGAAATTGATTGAAGAATCAAAAATAATAACACAACATTATTTTGATAGACCATTGAAACTTTTCATGAATTCAAGGCAGGTTCTTCTGTTTCATCTGTAGAGAAATATTACCAATAATGAAGTTTGTCAGCAATGATTAACATTAAACATAAAACCAAAAAACATTTACAAAGTCCACAATATATTCAGTTGATGTTTGATAACTATGTTGAACAATCACATTGTATTCAACTGTCACGGTTCATAAATAAATGCAACTACCCTGNTTATCATGAACTTTTGGGGAAAATGAAGCCAATACGGAAAATCATCTCAATCTACATTAAATGCTCGAATTGACGACCTCATTGTTAAATGCACATACAATTTTTCGAAAAATGTTTCTAGCATGATGCAATAGGATGCATCTCTTATTATTTATTCTAGATGGTCGATATCTGTACTAGCTATCAAAAAAACTTAATCCTTAATATATCTCTAGACAAAAAACCTATAGTGGTGAGATCTGGTAATCGAGCTAAACAGGTAATTGGTCGATTGTTTCCAATCCATTTTATTGGGAATATTGTATCTGAATATCCCTCATTATTGCTGTATTATGGAAAGGGTAACCTTCTGGTTAAAAAACTATTTTCGTGGCGAATATTCAGAGGCAATTTATCATCGTCTTCATTCAATCCATCCATCAGTCGAAACTGTGAAAAACTTAATTTGGTAGTTTTTGATTGTATCGCGTTCAGACACATAAATGCGACGGAGGAATATTTGATGATATTAGTGACTATGACGATATGCAGTGAGTAGGTGAATTATTTCGTATTCGAAAAACATACCTATTTTGATGTGAGATTGAAACTCGATAGTTTATAGAACCGCGACACGTGTATTCAATAGCATATTCGGGTTTCACGAGATGCCTGGAGATGCAATTGTATAGCGAAACACGTGTCGCGGTTTGGTATATTCCCAAGTGGAAAACACATTTCGAAGTGTGCAAAACAGACTTGATTCTTTGGCATTGAAGTAGATCACAACGCATCGACGGAAGATTAATTTTGAAAATTATTTTTTTCTCTTCGAAAGACCTTTTTCGTTCATATATTGAATATAAGAAGCTTAGATGGCTGACAGATTATAAATAGTCATGAGGATCCCTAGGTGGATCGACAAGTTATCAATATTGCACCCGAGTCTAATGAGCCAAAAGTCGATGCTGTCGACAAAAGTGTATGATAGAACTGACCGATATTTGATGAAAATCCCTTATAACGTGTTCAAAAAATACACTTTGATGTAAGATTTCCATACAAATCTCGAATTGAAGTTTTTTTTTGAATGCGTTAAAATATAAGAGTCTATATGTGACCATATATCATCAGTAGTGATCAATATTTCCAATAAATATCATCAAGTTTTTCTCAACTTTGATCCTCTATGAATATTGGACGTATTAATTAATTTTTTCTGTTCAAATCAGTCACAGACAGTATTGAGCACATTCACAAAATCGTTTTAGTATCATATATGAGATTTTTGTGAATAATTAGTCTTTGAAGCTTTGGAATCAAACATGATGAATTGTGTTTAGCCTGAAAATAATAATATTCATCTCGTTTTGATTCAACCTTTGCAAATATATGTTATCTATACAAAATTATACGGCTTGGTAAATGAAACAAAACGAATTCCATTCGTGCATTCGATTCATTTTCGAACATGTAGTAATGCTTGGACAAATGGAAATGCTATGTAAAAGTGAGGATTATCGCATTGAAATATTAGTAGAACGCCGCTTTTATTGGAAAAGTGTTGAAAATTGTGTACATTCTGATTTGTGGTTATTGCGGCAAGTGGAATGAATTCATGTAGTGATTTTTCAATTTTCATCGATAGAGTTTGAATTTTGGTGCATTAATTAGTTCACCGTGAAAACATTGCTGATCACTTGCAATGATTTGCAGAATCTTGAAATCGCTTCGATTAGTAGAACGGTTCTTGATACAGATTTAGGTATTTGGAAGATGGTTTGGGTATAAAACACCTCAAAATAGTATACTATCCTTTGGTTTATTCAATATTGTCTCATATGATGTGGAGGTGTGAGTGACTTTTACCTCAAGGACTCAAGAGTCTATCATTTTCCCATTACTTTGTATTATATATACTGCAGATATTTTAAATGGAATAGAAAACTGTGAAGTTCAAGCTCTTGCAGATAATACACAACTTTATCTCAGTTTGTTTTTATTGATTCGGCTGTTACTTGATGAAGATCCATAGTTATTTCAAAAACTACACCTCACGATTTGATCGTCACAAACTTTATTTTGAAAAATATATCACATGTTTCGCTGGCACAGTAGCTTTTTCAAGTGATCTATACTTCAAGTTGTTCTTACATTAATATTTATGTGTATACTACAGGTAGTAAAGTGGGGATAACTGGACATACAGGTTAACTGAACAGCTCACAATATGAGCCATCTCTTGACAGATAGCAGAATTTACTTTCTTACTATTTGATCAAGTATACAGGTCCCTTCTTCTCACTATGAAAATATTCTTATAAAACTGTCATTGAGAAGCTCATTTCAAGTTGGGCTTTTTTGGGCTGACAAAGTGAAATCCGAATGTCGAGTTGATTCCGTTTTATCGCCACAATCTTTATATTTTATAGGATTATTTTTTGGGCAACCTAAAGACGTAAGTATCTACTATTCTTTTGTATGTGTAGTTGTTTTTTCTAATTGAAATAACAATATGTAAGGTTAACTGAACATTACTAATGTGGGGTTATGTGAACCATGTCCAGTTAACCTGCACTTTCTTTACTCGGACCCTATAACTTTGATTGTTCTTCTTTTCAGAAGAATTCATGCACAATGCCACGAATCAGAAAGCGCACTACTAATCAGAGGTCTTACTCGAAAGAACAGCTAAAACACGCTGTTAGAGTAGTTTTAGAAGAAGGGTGTTCTGTGAGAAGCGCTTCGACTCGATTTGAAATACCACGAATAACTTTAAAACGATTTGTTGATAAAAGCAGAAATGTTGATTTAAATTCAATAAACTTTCGGCCGAAAAATGAACATTTATTGGTTTTTACACATGCAGAAGAAATCATGCTTATAGATTACATTTTACTTGCCTCTGACATTCACCACGGTTTGAGTAGGAAACAAGTTCATATTCTGGCTTATGAGTTCGTAGTGGCAAACAATAAACGTTTTGCTGAAAGTTGGTCGAAAAAGGGCATGGCTGGTAAAGAATGGCTATTTGGATTTCGTCAAAGGTACAAGCTCACATTACGAACTCCTGAACAAATCAGTTTGAGCAGGGCAATTAGTTTTAATAAAACGAATATTGAAGCTTTTTTTAAAAATTTGCTAGAGCTTGGAGGCACACGATATTCATAATCTAGATGAGACAGCTGCTACTACTGTTCATAAACCTCCAAAGATATTAACCAAGAAGGGTAACAAGAATGTCGGCCAAGTAACTTCAGCGGAGCAAGGAACTCTAGTTACTCTGGTGGGTATTATTGGAGCTACTGGAAAATTCATTGCTCCATTCCTCATTTTTCCACGAGTTCATTTCAAGGAACACATGCTACATGGTGCCCCTCCAGGAAGCAAAGGTGTTGCAACACCTACAGGCTGGATGAATAGCTCGTTGTTTTTACCACTTTCACAACATTTTGCAGAACATGAGAGGCATACTAGAGAGAAACCCAAACTTAAGCATTGTGGCGCTCGATTTTGCCAAAGAAAACGGCATTCTAATGTTAACGCTATCTCCCCATTGCAGCCATAAAATACAGCCTTTGGACGTCAGTATTTTTGGACCTTTTAAGAAATTTTATAACTCTGCTTGTGATAAATGGATGGTGAATCATCCTGGTAGGTCTATCACCATACATGATGTAGCAGGTTTAGTTGGAGAAGCGTTTCCTCAAGCGTTCACGCCAAAAAATATTCGTAGTGGTTTTAAAGCCACTAGTATAGAACCGTTTGATGATCAGATATTTTCTGATATTGACTTTGCATATTCTTATGTTACTGATAGATCGGATCCAGTCAATCAGCCTCAAAATTTAGACCCGGTGCAAGAAAAAAATTGGCAAATTTTAGAAAACCGTTTCCCAGGTCAACCAAAAACTCGAAATGTTTCAAATGGTACACCGACGGACAACCATCAATGCAAGATCAACAGTATCTTCATCTTAATTTGCTTCAAAACTGCGAGGCTGGACCAATGTGTTACCCCCGAAGAAATACGCCCTTATCCCAAAGCTGCACCACGGAAAACAAACACATCTGCACGCAAAAAAAGACGATCAACGATTTTAACTGATACTCCCGTTAAAAAAGAACTGGAAGAGGAAGCGCGAATTCGCGAAGACAAAAAGAAAAAACGTGCCTCAGCTACGATAAAACGAAACAACATCAAGAAAAAATTCTTGGAATCTAGTTCATCATCTGATGAGGAAATCATAGAATTTGACGAATCATCTGAAAAAATAC
This sequence comes from Leptinotarsa decemlineata, assembly GCF_000500325.1. NCBI lineage: Eukaryota > Metazoa > Arthropoda > Insecta > Coleoptera > Chrysomelidae > Leptinotarsa > Leptinotarsa decemlineata. Next base: position 10,208 of record NW_019295936.1, read on the forward strand.
TTGCCAAGAAAGTCTACGCAAAAGCGATTCGAAACGTTTTTTCTACTGATGAGGTAGATAATCAAAATTATAGAGCATAAACGTATTTTGGACAACCAACGGAAAAGTGGCTTCATTTTTGAAGAAACGAGATATTAAAATTGCATATAGAAGTTTTACGTTGGGAGATTTAGTTAAAACAAAATAACCACATTCAAAAAATCAGAAGTATATGAATTAAAGTTTGGAACGTGCCCTAATATTGGTCAAACGGGCAGGACATTCAGGAATCGAATCCAGGAAGCTATATAAATGCTATATAAAGCTATATAAATGAGAAAACAAATTGGACATATTCAAATGATCTTCTAGAAGAAAATAATATCTTTAACGAAGAGTTCGAAATTTTGCACATAGAAAATAAAGGTTTGAAACTGAATCATTTGGAAGCAATGGAAATTAATAAACTTAAAAATTCAAACATTCTAATGAATGACCAACTGGATTTGAATAGATCACCATTATTGAACTTTTTTTTAAAAACCGAGAAAGATTTATTATTGATGTAGATTTGAGGTAATATGCTTCAGGTGATCATAATTGAACAGGTACCTTAGGTAGAGGTTTAGGTAATTTTTTAGAGGTAGTCTCAATTATGGTTACCTGTAGCATATAAATATCGATGTAAGAACAATTTGAAGTTTAAATCACTTGAAAAAGTTACTGTGCTAGCGAACCATGTGATATATTTTTCAAAATAAAGTTTGTGAAGATCAAATCGTGAGGTGTAGTTTTTGGAATTTTCTCACTAAAATTTTCGAGTCTGCAGAAGAAATGATGAACAATGAATTGAATAAAATCTAGATAGCATCAGAACAACACAACTTGAAACCCAATTCTCAAAAATCTATAAAAATTCTTCATACCTAAACTGTGTATGATCATGTTAAAATTGAGATGAAATTTTGCTACAATATTTTTTTAACTCATAAGATTACATGGACGAGCTAGAGAATTTTAACCGCGGTGAGTTAAATGTATAGGTGTAATAACCACTTTATGAATATTACCCCTTCTGTAACATACAAATCCAAACTCCTCTATATCTAGTCGAAATAAAAAAGATAACCATATAAAAGGTAACTCCTCCAATGGAGGAGTAGGGAACGTCGCACGCGACGCGAAAAATGCGTTGCTAGGAAAACAGGGCTTTTTGAGTTGATTGACGTGCTAGAGTTTGAACTACGTATTGATATATTTCTAATATTATTCAGGTTTTCACATGAAAATTTCCATGGAATATCTTATTCACGGTAATTTTTAAGTATACACCCATTTCACCTTGTGCAAATTTTGAAACCAATGTAATCAATCCAGTAGCTGTTAGTGTATGAAATTGATTTCGATGAATTCGTTAAGGCTTTCGCGGCTGAGATTTTTAGTGTTACTATCTTCATTCTGGTTTGAAGACCGTCGTAGTTTGGAATTGAATCCTAACGTTTCACAAGCACGAGTGGCTGGCTCCTTCAGACGTTCATTCATCCTGATGATGCATCGATGATATTCACCGAGTGATATTATCGGACTCTTCAGGGCATGCCTCACGAGAAGTTACTTCCGAATGAAAGAAGATTTTTATGAGCAATTAGACGGCGTAGCGATAGGAAGTCCACTTAGCCCAGTGATAGACAACTTCTTCATGGAGCAATTTGAGGAGAAGGCAATCCGATTTCAAACCAACAATTTGGTTACGGTACTTGGATGGCACCTTCGTCATCTGGAGACATGAGTGGGACAGCCTGAACCTATCAAGACCACATAAATGCTCAACATCCCAACATCAAGTTCACCATGGACACTGAAGAGAAACAACAGATAGTTTCTCTAGATGTATTCGCCGAAAGGCGTGGCAAACGACTGACACATGAAGGGTACTGAAAATCGACACATACGGACAGATATCTGCATGCACTTTCGAACCACCATCCAAGTGTCAAAAGTGGGGAATTATCAACACCCTGATGGAACGTACCCGTATAATATGTGAACCAAAACACCTGCAAAAAGAATTGGAGCATCTTTGGGTGGCTTTAAGATCGAATAGATACAGTGTAACCGAGAACAATAAGGCCATGAAACTGAAGACGCCCACAAGTGAAAATAGAAATGAATCTCAAACGGTTGCACGTGCATTTCTTCCATACATCTCTAGGGTTACAAACAGAATTGGAAAAATCGTAGAGAAGCACAAAATGAAAAAGTGTTCAAGCCCACCCAGAAACATAGCCTTAGATCTGCGAAAGACAAATGAGAAAAGAGCGGTGAATCATCAAGATGGGTAAACCTCTGAAGAAGCCAGCACCTCGTGCTGACGAAAGGTTAGGATGCAGTTACAAACAACGACGGCCTTCAAACCTGAATGGAGATAGTAACACTGAAAATGAGATTTGAAGAGTTATGTTGATTGAGAGTTATTTAATTTTGGTAATATTTTCTTTTGGTTTCTTTCATGAGTTAATTCAGTTTATCACGATGTTCTTTGAAGTTATTCACGTTCTCTTGGGCGGGGTTATGTTTCATAAGAATGAACAATCGGTATTTTTGATTAATAGAGGGTACTATACCTTTTGTTATCCACTCTTTCTTTTTAATATCAGATCTTTTGTATTTGATTGTTGAAGTACATTCTTGTATATATTTTTGCATTGAATTTATGAAACAATTTACGGCACGGTCAGGATCATTGTGATCAAAAATTTCAGACCAATTTTCAGCTTAATCGTGAGAAACTAATTACATTTTATTGAGATATTGTTTTGTTGAAAGTGTATTTTGAATATGTCTTCTTTTTCAGGCAAACAGATTTGTACTACTATAGGGTAATGATCGGTAACACCCATCTCCATCACAACTGGTATACAGAAACTTTCATCAATAGTATTTTTCAAAAATATATGATCAATACATGTTTTGAATTTTCCATTATTTCTTGTGTACGTATTAATTGTTGACAAATATCCATGTGCTCCTATTACATTTAGGTAATCTTGTACTTGTTCATTGTTGCTCAGAATATTGATATTAGTATCGCCCACTATGATATGAATGTTAGTTTTTGGACAGTGCCGCAAATATTCGTCAAGTTTTCCATTAAAAACATTGATACTTGTTGAAAGTGATCTATATATTCCTGTAATCAAGTTACTTTCATCAGCAAATTTGGTTTGGATTTCTACAGCCTTGGTTTCACCTATATTTATTATGTTATATTTCAATTTAGCGTTCCCTCATTATAAATAAGGTCATATCCTACAATACAATGAGCAGAAATATCTTGGATAACCCAAGTTTCTGTTAGCACTATGAAATCAAATTCATTTGCTATTTCACCCAAGATAATTTTCAGTTCATCCAAATTTTTTGATATACTTCGTATGTTTGTATGTATTATGTTGAGACTGGTGTTTGATCTGTTCAGTAGATCATTAAGATTGGAAATAGTTTTGGCCAATGGAATTCATTTGGAAATCTTTGACATATGTATTCATTATTTTCTATTAGCGTTTCACTTTGTACTGTACAATTTTGTGAACAAACTAGAACTTACCGGGATTCTCTTTTCTACAGAAAAAAAAACAGAATTTAACTTTTCTCCAATGTGATGAATCATAAAAATCATATCAAGAACAAATCATACCAAATTATTTCATCAAACTGTTTGGTGCCTACCCGGTACGGTTTGTGTTGGTTTGACGATATTATCCTTCTGAAAGCTAAATTAGTAAACCATTATCAATGATCTCACTTACGTATTCNTATCGCGGAAGTTAATATGCAACAATGAAACAACTTTTTCCGTTTGATGAACTGTGATTGTTAGTTAGTTACTGAATACATTGTTGAAGATTATATTGATAGCAGATATAAGTTGAAAATGCCTTTTCATGAATACATTCGTCGTACTAAATTTTGAATAAATGACTAAATAAACGAGGGGTGTATCATTTAAGTTCAAATTCCGTTCTTCAAGACGCTTGAAGTAATTTCCCTCCCGACATTATCTTACGGGATATAGTTTCGAGTAAAATTGGTGATCACAGTAGATGTAATTTGTCAACAATTTCCTATGAATACGCTGCATATACCCTTTCATTTTCCTGTTATATACTTGTTACACTTTCAACTTATTTCTGTTATCAATACGATCTCCAACAATGTTTTCAGTAACTTATTAACAATAACATTTTATTGGAACGCCAAAAGTTGTTTTATTATTATATAGCAACTTTGCCGATAATTAAGGAGGACTTTAAAGCGGTCTACAAAGGTTAAGTTGGCCACTTGACAGTTGGCCACTTGACAGAACATGTGTTCCAATCCATTATTCAAATATTAACTATGGACCATCATCGGATTTAGGAAATTCTGTACATTTCAAAAATGTAATAGTATACAGGGTGTTTTATTTGAATAAAACATTGATTTCATTTCTGGCCAACCGAAAGTTGGAAAAAATCTCTCTTTATGAGCATATTCAACATACAGAGTGGTCCAACGAAAATTATGCACCTTGCTTTTCTCCTTTTTTTGTAACTTAACGCAAAAATGCTCGGACAGGTCGATATTGCTTTTGAGGGGGACATATTTTAGATGTATTTTTCTACCTGTGCCTTCAACCCCCTAGCGAGGGTGAGTAACAACCCTAAAATTTTAAATGAAAAGTGGGGTCGAGTAATATATCATTTGAAAAGGCACAAAATTCTCTTTCCAATGATAACTAATTTGTTGTATTTCACTCAAACATGTAGGTATTATGAAGAAAAACAACTACAACCCAGTACTTTGAAATGTGTAATTGACTTAGTAGAATCCTACTTCAGCAAGTGCTGAAAATGTGACCCATTTGCTTCCATACAATAATACAGATTTTGTTCNAATTCTTAAGCTGTTAGAAGCTGTTAAGCTTAAGAAGTTATCCTGGAATATACCACGAGGTCTGAAGAGGTAGGTTGAATATGAAAGGAAAGATACGTTTTTGTAGAACAAAAACACGTTGAATATCATGTCCTTGTCCCCATACTATAGTAAGCAATCGCAGATTGAGCATATACGCATATAAGCATAAACATTTACCAATGTTTCCTCCCTATCTAATATTGTTTTCAGTATAGTCAAGAGAAAGAAGCACTGAATAATTTTTACAGACTTTCCCAATTTGTAGTTCCTAAGTCCAAGGAACTTTGCCGATTTTGACTGATCAGTAATGACTATCATCCGAGGGGATATTCGAAATACGTCATCTTGATGGCAGGTGATAGTCAGGCATATGCGGATGATACTCAGCTCATACTAAACTTTCCAGACAAAGTGTTTCGTTCATTTCATTAAAATGATACTTATACCCATGTTACTACTCTGAATGCCTTTTTGGTAATTTGACTGGTTTTCAGTTGAAAAATATATTGTTTTATTATGTAGCTGCCCCGCTGGGGACCAAATCAGCTTTCTAGAGCAGAGCTGTACTCTTACCATTCCACCTGAAAGACCACTCACCTTACAAACTAATCGGCTTCGTTAAGAAGCTGGGTTCATTTGGTCGAGTGTGAATAGGTGTGAGCCACAATAAACCCTTGAGGGTTGCGTTGGAGGTCGAATAGACCCACTCACTTAGGTAGGTCCTAACCTAACCCAAAGAAATATCCATTTGTCTCATTCATATTCGTTGACCAGTGTGTCAGATCAAATTATGAAACCACTCCTGTCAGATCCCGAATATTTTTAATATCATCAGTTGAACTATATGATTCAATGGATACTTCCACATAAAGGGCTCAGCCAGTGTGCTCATTAGCCATTTATTTAATTCTCAGTACACATTATCAACCAAGTGGATGTTTTGCGTTAATTTTACAGTTTTTTCTGCCTCTGAGACACCGAAAACCTAACAGCATGTGTGTTCCATGCGAATACTACTCGAGTATTACAAAAAGAGAAGTAATACAATATTTTTTTCTACTACGATTTCCACAGGAATTGAAAAAATAAACTGCCACACCATTATTTTTTGTAAGGGAATACAATAAGTTTTTTTCAAAGAATTTGTTTTGAACTGATGATTGGTTCACTTTACATCGATGTAAAAATTATACCGAGTATGAAAGTTTGCCCACCGCATTTTCTATGAATTCATTTTCTGACAAATTATTAGGAAAATGATTTTTGTTTTATCAAAATTAGATGACAATAAACATATGTCTATATGACATTAAACATATGTCCAAGCAAATGAAGTCTGCATTTTCTACCAGTTTCGTAATTATTGTCTTGCGTTCTGTAATAAAATTGTCACATGATCGAACCACAGTAGATCCAACCATCTCATATTGGGATGTGACGAATGAACAATATAATGGAAGGAAACTTTTCGTTTAATATATTTA
>NW_019295937.1:0-14544 GCF_000500325.1 Leptinotarsa decemlineata
TTTACAAGCAGTCTTCAAGTGTGCCCCCTTACTATATGTGGAGCAATCTATTTAGTTGACTTTGATAAGTAACTGAGTAAATTCAAAGTATTTCTGACAAAGAAAAATGTTCTATCTCTCCTATGACATATTTCAGTATTTTTTTCGCTGGAAATACACACAAAAGGGTCTATAAAAACTCCGATATCCTCCAGAAAAATGACTCGTTCAATATTTAATTTTTGTTTCTATTACAGATGCCTTGCTAGCTGATCTGCAAAATACCGTATCGGGTTCAACGGGAGTTGGGTCAAACTATTCTGGGTATGGCCAGCGAGTAACTAGAAAATATAATAGAATATGAGAAACATTTATGGTTTTGCCCACACTTAACAGATACATTTTGAAACAAGCATGGCGAGCATGAGCAAAATTGCATAAGAAAACGCCTGACATGTTCAGTAAACTCAGAAACCGAATAAAAACAATGTTGCAGAAAAAACTTTCAATTTTTTTCTTGAATAAAAGTATATTAAGAGTCTTTATTTCTGTTGCTAACATATTATAAATATTGTAGTCCAAAGAATTCTTCCCGGAAACAGAAAGCCGGTATTTTGATAACCTAGTGAAGCTTGGTTGTTTTGTATTTTAGCCATGTATCTGATATTTCTACTCATTTGTTCATGTATTTCTCACAGAGAATGTTCGATATATATTGACGGAAGCGGTAGTGTTCTGAATTGAACAAATAGAGGGCGATAGTGTTCTCTGAAACCACAGTTTGCCAAAATTCTCAGAGCTTTTTGTTGTCGGAAAATTTATACAGATTTTGGAGGAGTCGCCCCATTTGACAACGTCATAAGTTATATGTGCATGCAATATTGCAAAATACGTACTTCTTTTTAACGAAACTCGCGTCAAGGGACAGTATTTTTGGTTTGGTGTGGAACAAGTGTTTTCAATAGATGTTCAGGAACAAACAAAAATTGAACTCTTGTTTTTCGCAAGTAACTATTTGAATATGCTCGTCTGCTGTGAATACAAAGAAAAAAGCGTAAGATTTTTTGCTTGAGCAATATTTAAATTCGAAGTCGAAAACTGCATTTTAGCAAGGAATATAAACGGCTAAATTATTGTTACATTTTTACCCGTGGGTTGACCAATAATTGACTACACTGAATAATCAAACTCAACTTTATTTCTCTTAATACACAAACACTTCAACTAAAACCTCAACTATCATTTGAATGTCTATCATCTTACTAGATCACTTCGCGTACCGCACTGTAACGTCCACTTGACTGTGTCGATATGCCCGCGGCTATCGTTTTTATATCGTAATCGAATGCACTACAAATTTCGCCGAAGTTCCGTCGAGATGGTAGCATTATTCTCGCTGCTTCTAGAGTGGCGGGGAATCATCGTACATTCGCGCGCTTTCAGCTACGTCACCATTGGTTTATGGCTACCAGTGGCACCGGCGTTATTTTCTTTCGGGCATGATTTACAACATTATTCACCAAGAAACCCAGTAACCTGTAATCGTATCTAGAGTCAATGTTAAACTTCGGTTAGCAAATAGAGGTGACATGTCAATATATAGGGTCTTCCAACAGGGACTTCCGAACTTTCACAATTGATAAAGGCCATCTTATTGAAGCTACTACATCTGTCAAATTAGTTGTCATTTATTCAGTCTGTTTTGCCAAATCACCATGGACGGATATACGGGTAGCATTCAACAACACGTGCAAACAATAAAATTGTATTTTGTTCGGGCAACGTATCGCGCGCTTCGCTCATTTTACGGCCGCATCTCTCGTATGTGGTGGATAAATTTGTGTCCACTGATTCAGTAAACGATCGACCAACACCCATACCCATACGTCGGCGGAACGCAAGACCAGCCGAAATATCGCCGCTGTCTGTGAGAGTGGTCAGGAGAATCCGAGGAAGTCGATTTTGCGTTGCTCACAAGAACTCGGCCTTTCGCAGACCACAACTTGGCAAATTTTGCGTCGTGACTTGGGCCTGCAACCGTACATAATTCAACTGATCCCGGCCCATTTCTGGATGAATGGGTACGTGAACAAACAAAATTGTCGAATTTGGGGCGATACCAATCCACATGAGATCTAAGATCTAAGAGCGTCCAATGCACCCTGAAAAAGTCACTGCTTGGTGTGGATTTTGAGCTGGCGGCGACATCGTTCCATATTTTTTTGAGAACGATGTTGACCTGGCCATCACTGTCAACGGCGAGCACTATAGGTCGATGATTACCAACTTCTTTTGGCCTGACTTGGATGATCTGGACCCCAATGACATGTGATTTCAACCGATCTGCGTGCCACATAGCTCATGCTACATTGGATATTCTGCACGGATGATTTGAGGGCATGGTCATCCCACGTAGAGGTGATGCGAACTGGCCACCGAGATCGTGCGATTTGACCCTGTTAGATTTTTTGGTGTAGTTTTCTCAAGTCGCAGGTGTATGCGAATAAGCCACAAAACACAGCGGTCATCAAGGCCAACATAACTGTTTTGACCCACGATTATTTTATCGTGAGTATCAATGCTTAATGCACACAAGAATTACAATAACTCTTGTGAAAAGATAGGATAAGAAAAATAATTGGCAAGATGTACTGTAGACAAGACAAGATTTAATTCTTAATGTACTCTTACAAGGTTTGAAACGTAATGAATGAATTTACAAAAATGCAATGTTTCACATCGGTAGTTAGAGAAGGGGTTTCAGATTCGTCATTGTATGGATAGGTAGAGGTTTGGATTAACATAGGTAGGAGAGGTCATAATAGCGGGTAATTCCCAAGATAAGGGATACAAGGAACAATTGAGGAATTGAAAATCTAGCTATTTGTAGCTTACCATATTTACGTGTAATAAACCTACGGGTTGCTTGAGAAAAGATATTCGAGAATATTTAATTTTATGAGGATAAGTAAAAATAATGCCATAGTTTTTAATGCCATGTTTTGTACAAATTTTAGAGCTGGCAACTCTATGCTAAATACTGAAAAATAAGATTCATTTGAAAAACATGATAATTTCGATGTTCGAGATCGAACAATAACTCATGCCATCGGTGAAATTCAGCCTGATTTATGCGTCAGAGCCGTGGAAAATTGGACGTTTCTAATGCGCTCCACCCAGAGGCGGAAGTTTGAACGATGTTATATTCCACACATGATAGGAAGCGCTTAATGAAAGACCCTATACATATGATAACATTGTAACTGATAGCTGTCTATGTATGGAAGATATTTGAGAAAATATCATTAAGTCAATAGAACCAACACAGTGATATTTTGCACGCTAACCTCAAAAACTGTATTGTATTGAGTTCATTTAACATTGAGTGTCTGATTTGTTTCAATCAATATTCACGTCAAACATTTCTTGGAAAACAATACTATAAAAACTATACTATTTAAACAAGTTATCCAATGCTTAGACACAAAAGGTGATTCGCTGTATTGGATCTAGAAGCGTGTTCAGTCAATTGCTTTCGAGTACTTCAAGTTATGGCGAAGGGCGACCTACAAAGAAATCGTGCAGCCCTTTTCAGCATTTTCACGGTAATGAAAACACAGGATCCTTCACCAAACAAATCAATAAGTAATTATTGAAGAATTGAAACATTTGTTATGAGAGAGAAAAAAGTTTCAGTGAAGTGGGTAAATCACATATGTGGTTGAAGTTTTTACTAAAAGATCCATTGGCTCAACATCGTCAACAACTATCTAATGAATGGAACTGAATCAATTTCTGTTGAATATAAGCAGAGAATATTGATGATAAAGATCATTATGTATAAAAAAGTACTGGAATAAAGAAAGACAAAAACAAATAATACATGATTCCATCGATGGCTAAAATCTAACGATTTATTTATAGCCACGCCAGGGTTCCAGGCTGTGACAACCGCTTCCACGAAGATGTTAATTGGGATCCTATCTGAGAAACCAAAGTTCTTCGTTGAGTAGAAAGGGCAGGATTAGCCTGGATCAAAGATAACGAAACAGATTGCCAACAGATTCTGGTAACGAAAAAATCCAAAAATAAAAAAATTGAGAACCGAAAGTTCAAAGCATTCGATCTAGGAGAACAGATGAGATGAAGAAAAGCCAGAAAACAGGTGATGATCTGAAGGTGTTTCAGACATGGCCCAACTACGAATTTCAGTGTGTTTGACAAGCAAGGGAAAAGTAGTTATCAACAGTCACTGGGCTAAGAAGGATTTCCTAAGCCTAGGCGATAGCTTATTGCATCTCAAGCTCAAGAGCATACGGGAAGGTAGTGCTGTATCAACGCCATAGTAATCAAACAGGACACTCCAGCTTCGAAAGGAGCCTGAAATTTCCTGGGATTACTGTTTTGCCATTGAGTTGAACCAAAGCTACAAGAAATTCGGTAACCCCCAGTGTTGCTGAAGGCTCTATGAAGTCCGTAGACACTTTCTGATGAATTTAGTAGACCTGACCTGTTTGGAAAAGTTCAATATTGAATACTTTCTGATGTTTGTCTGTTTGAGGGTGTTTTTGGTTTTATTGTTAGTGATTACTGTTTTGCCATTGAGTTGAACCAAAGCTACAAGAAATTCGGTAACCCCCAGTGTTGCTGAAGGCTCTATGAAGTCCGTAGACACTTTCTGATGAATTTAGTAGACCTGAATATTATTTTTTTTCTTTGGAATCGTCCTAATACCTTCCTAACACTTTTAACAGGGAAGTTTTTCTTTTGTTGGACCTATCTGACGTTTTTTGCATTATCTTTCCTGGTTTGTATTGCTTGCTCCAAGGGGAGGAACTTTAAAATTTGAAGAACATGTTTAAAGGAAATGGGTATAGCGAAGTCGAATTCGAATGGGAAATACGACCCAGGAAAGCCAATCTAAATGAGCCTGTCGATGGGAAAGCCTTCCTGCCCTCTGTTGAAAATGTCACAGACGTATTGGAAGAATTCTGAAGAAACACAACGTAAAATCTATATTCAGGCTAACGAAAATCATCAGAGAATCTAAGGTCATCCAAGGGCTACATAGAGCCTATAGCAGCATCGGGGCTATACCGGATCTCTTATAGCTCTGGATTAGTCTATATTTGAAAAGAATTATCGGAACTGGGCAGTTTGAATACAAGAGATATTGCCGTCTCGGGTATATCGACGAATTAGCAGTAGCCGAATATACACTCCGAATACACGTCGAATATACACTGAAGCTATCGCGTTCGAAAAGATTTGAGTGCTTGACTTCGCAAAGAGTCGGATTATAAAGATAGTCGTTAGAAATTTTGAAGCACAGCGATGATTTCAACTGAAATGAAAAGGGAATTAACATAAATAATTTCTGGCTACCTGCACTAAACAATATACGTTGATATAACCTATAGGTACAACGCCACCACCGCCACATCAGTGGTGGGTGTGGCGAACATCAATGCGGTATGTGCTGTATTAGTTGCCTCATTGCCTTTGATAATGCTACCTCAGCTGTAGATGACACGTCAGGCATGATAGCAACTTCTCTGCGACCGTGTATTGTATTTTCAAGTCTATGGATGAATTCATCCGTTTTGTGAGTGTATGTTAGAAATCCATAGGCGTGAAGATATTTATAATCGAGAAATGAATAGTTACCACATCAGTCGAAATAACTATGATATGTAACTAACAATGAAGGGATGAAAACCACTTGATAACTGAAATTTGGAATTTCTGGCGTAAAATTAAAAATTAATCTACTGAAAATACTCTTTCCACGACAGAATATAAATACTGTTTCTCAACGCGTGTTTCGCTAACCAACTTAGGAGATAACTAAAAGACAGTATTTGTATTCTAATGAATAAGTGCCAAAATGATATGACTAGTTCCAGAATTATGAAATCGAAATAGAGTAAAGCAACCTCTACCGATAGTTCAGTTCAATGAGAAACTAGAAAGCTCGTTAGAATTACCTCTGATCTGAGATATGCTGTTATGAAGAGAACATTTACAGGTTAACTGTCCACTAGAAACTTGGCATATTGAAAGAGGTGAGTCACGATCAACAAAAGATTGAGAAAGACATACATCATGTACATTGAAATGGAAGTTCAACGAGTGGCTCAACAAGGGAACAGTTTGTACATCAATTCTGCAGCTTACATCGATAGCCCACGGAAAGTTGATTTGACAATGTAACCATTGCTTTCGAATATTGTGAGAAAATGCAAAAAATATTTTTTAACCGCGCGAATAAAATGATATTCAACTTTGGTAACTGTCACTTACTATTATCCTCAAAAATACTTTCCGGGTTGTAGAAAAAAAAATGATAGGAAGTCACAACAGGTCAATATTAATCACACAATCCAAAATTCCTTTCGAAACTAGAAAATAATAAAATCACTAATAAATTTTGTTTGAAATGATTGACGAAGCGCGCAGTTTTCTGCAGAATATAAAATAGTTTTCAAGCTTTAATAAAAATTCTCGCAGGTGCCGCTAGTAACATGCGAACCGACAATAATGAACCAGGTTTTCGCAATGGAGTTTTTTGACGAGCTATTTTCAAACATTCATCGACCTCGCCACGGAGTATTTTCAGAATGTGGTTGTAGATAATCATGTGCGAGTTTGTTTGATGATTCTACTCGGATCTTCTTGTATTGTAGGTCATGTTTTGTTATGTTTATAGGGCAACCTAATTTTCAGACACTGATTAAAACAGGTTCAAGTAACAAGTTTTGAGAGTACTCAAAAAAAAGGAATGCATTTATTATAGTATTATTTAATTGAAAATTGATTTCAAAACACTAGTACGCTCCAGAAAAACCCTTAAAAAGTGCAATAATAAATACTTTCTGATGTTTGTCTGTTTGAGGGTCTTTTTGGTTTTACTGATTAAGGGTACTGTTTGTCTGTTTGAAGGATGCTGTCGGTCTGTTTGAGAATGTTTTTGGTTTTGCTGTTTGAAAAAGTTCAATATTGAATAGTTTCTGATGTTTGTCTGTTTGAGGGTGTTTTTAGTTTTAGTGTTTGAGGGTGATGTTGATCTTTTTGAGGGGTGCTGTTGGTCTGTTTGAGAGTGTATTTAGTTTTACTGCTTGTAACAGTTCAATATTAAATACTTTCTTATGTTAGTCTGTTTGAGGGTGTTTTTGGTTTTACTGTTAGTGAAAGTTCAATATTGAATTCTTTCTAATGTTTGTCTGTTTGAGGGTGATGCTGATCTGTTTGAGGGTGCTGTTGGTCTGTTTGAGGATGCTGTCGGTCTGTTTGAGAGTGTTTTTGATTGAATTCTTTCTAATGTTTGTCTGTTTGAGGGTGATGCTGATCTGTTTAAGGGTGCTGTTGGTCTGTTTGAGGGTGATGCTGATCTGTTTAAGGGTGCTTTTGATTGCATTCTTTCTAATGTTTGTCTGTTTGAGGGTGATGCTGATCTGTTTAAGGGTGCTGTTGGTCTGTTTGAGGGTGATGCTGATCTGTTTAAGGGTGCTATTGGTCTGTTTGAGGATACTGTCGGTCTGTTTGAGAATGTTTTTGGTTTTGCTGTTTGGAAAAGTTCAATATTGAATACTTTCTGATGTTTGTCTGTTTGAGGGTATTTTTGGTTTTAGGTGATGTTCTTCTGAGGGGTACTGTTGTTCTGTTTGAGAGTGTTTTTAGTTTCACTGCTTGTAAAAGTTCAATATTGAATACTTTCTGATGTTAGTCTGTTTGAGGGTGTTTTTGGTTTTACTGTTAGTGAAAGTTCAATATTGAATTCTTTCTAATGTTTGTCTGTTTGAGGGTGATGTTGATGTGTTTGAGGGTGATGCTGATCTGTTTGAGGGTGCTGTTGGTCTGTTTGAGAATGCTGCCGGTCTGTTTGAGAGTGTTTTTGATTGCATTCTTTCTAATGTTTGTCTGTTTGAGGGTGATGCTGATCTGTTTAAGGGTGCTGTTGGTCTGTTTGAGGGTGATGCTGATCTGTTTAAGGGTGCTATTGGTCTGTTTGAGGATACTGTCGGTCTGTTTGAGAATGTTTTTGGTTTTGCTGTTTGGAAAAGTTCAATATTGAATACTTTCTGATGTTTGTCTGTTTGAGGGTATTTTTGGTTTTACCGTTAGAGGGTGATGTTCTTCTGAGGGGTACTGTTGTTCTGTTTGAGAGTGTTTTTAGTTTCACTGCTTGTAAAAGTTCAATATTGAATACTTTCTGATGTTAATCTGTTTGAGGGTGTTTTTGGTTTTACTGTTAGTGAAAGTTCAATATTGAATTCTATCTGATGTTTGTCTGTTTGAGGAAGTTTTTGGTTTGACGGTGCTGTTGGTTTGTTTGAAGGTGTTGTTTGTCTGTTTGAAAGTGCTGCTGGTCTGATTGAGGGTATTTTGGTGTTACTGTGTGGAAAAATTTCAAAATTGAATACTTTCTGACGTATATATGTTTGAGGGTGTTTTTGGCTTTACTGTTTGAGGGTTTTTTTGGTTTTACTGTTTGTAAAAGTTCAATGTTGAATACTTTCTGAGGTTGGTCTGTTTGAGGGAGTTTTTGGTTCTACTGTTTGAGGCTACTGTTAGTCTTTATGGGGCTGTATTGGCTTTATGGTTTCTTAAAATAGAGGCGTGAACGGTTTGATTAATAAAGAGTTCGTCCCTAGGCGCATAATCTCTTGTATTTAAACTTGTGATTCCTAATATTAATTGTGCAAATCGCAAACTTTAAGAAAATAATTATAATTAAAGATGTTTCAAATTCTCTTGCTCTCACTGGTAAAATATAGTAATTTTATTGAAAATTACGAAAAGAAACAAGTTCCTGGATATCGTGCCTCATCAAATACAAAGTTTTTAGCAAAACTCAAGAAAAGTGTTTCGCGGGGAAATCAAAGTTGGTGACTATTCTGGTCAGTCAGTAGCCGATGGGTGATCAATACGTACCATCTGACTCTTGCCAGGAATTTCACTTTAAAACATGAAACCTCATCAATCGTTTACTCGTATTAGTTTAGAATGGGTCGTTCGAATGGGCACAGATAAAGACAAAAAGCGACTCAGTGAGAGAAATAAGAAACAGACAGCGAGACATAAGAGACAAAGAGCGAGAGATAGAGAGAAATAGAGGAGAGAGATATTGAGAAACACGTTCAAAGACAGTGAGAGACAGGCAGAAAGTGATACACAGACAGAGAGAGAAAGCGACTCAGATAGAAAAAGAGAGAGATAAGAGACAGACAGCGAGAGATAAGAAACAGAGAGTGAGAGATAGAAAAAAATAGAGGAGATTTGAGAGAGATAAATATAGAGTTAACATTCTATGAAAAATTAAACTGTTTGAAAACTGTTTTCAAAATAATTTTGATGACGTGAATAACGTCGATGTACTTTTTTTCAGTTAATTTGATTTTCAAATGTGTGTCTCCTTCAAATGATCAATCATTTGACATAAACACTGCGAGAGATGTCGCACGTCTTTGTTTTCTATTATGTTTTCTGAATTTACTTAGGACGTCTTCATTAGAAAATGTCACGTATTGATAAGCAATAACGTGTTAGGAATCGCACGTTAAAAGGTAAGACCTCGTTAATCATTAGCTCGCACAAGTTTCGACTTCTGAGTATTGTCGTTCGTTGGGGTGCGACAGCTGGTTAACGGAAAAACAGACAGACAGAAATAACTCAAAGTAAACCTCCGTTCAATTCTGAACGGAGAATTTGTAATGGAACAAAATATGTTGGATCGAATTTGTTTTTGATTCATATATTTTTTTTGAATATTGAAATTGTAATTGAAAGTTTCTCGAAAGATTTTTTGGCATTCCTTTGGGCCAGACTTCTATGAACTTCTGTTAAATAACATCAGCTGCAACGACTACAAAGATTTTCTGGGTTTTCATGTCAATGTCCAACCTCATTCCGATTTTCATGACTTATTTAACGCATAAGGTTACCATTCGTTCCAAAGACCTTGACGGTGCATTTTCATATCTTTTTGTGTTTTTCCGTACAATATCTTCTTCAGATATGATGAATACTAGAATTAGTGAAGACACCATTTTATGATGATTGCTTGTGAAAATCTCCCATATAGATAGATTGTTGTCCGGTACGGGTAAAATTCAATCAGAAATATTTGAAAATTGACTGATCGCAAAATTTCATTTTCCGATGCACCAATAAGCTTATCTGTTTCAATATATTAAAAATGGTAAAACGCGTGTTCACCTCTTTTGTGGTTTGTGTTGATTGTGCAGTTTTATTCTTTTTTATTTTTGTCATTGAAAAAATATTTACCTTTCAGTTAGTATATTGTGTAGGAATCCTATGAATGATATCTGCTTCAATTCCATAACGAATGCTTGGAATAAAAACTGAGTGAAGTGTTTTTTGTATAATTTAGTGTTCATATAAAAGTACTTGTTTCAAAACAAATTCTCTCATATAATTAAATGTTTATATGAAAGTAGCTGTTTCAGGAGGGCTTTTTCTTACAGTTTGGTCTGAAAGTTACTTATTTGCATGATCTACACATCTATGTATAGAGTTACATCTTTTAAAATTGATTGCTTTCTATCTTTCTTTGGAAGATTCCTACATTTTTTGTATTAAGTTGGAGTAGTAGAAAGCCAAAAACTTTCTTTCCCAAACAATGTAATTATTTGTGATATAATTTCAAGTAACCTTTAAATGAACAAAAACAAAAATTAAATGTCGATAATATTATATTGAATGTACATATCGCAAATGTTAGTATAGTGTCAGCCAGCAACTTCTCAAAAATCTAAAAATCGGGAAGATACTAACATTTTAAATTCTCTTAATATTCATCAAATGCCGCTAAAAATGCTGAATATTTAGCCGACAGGATTTACCCATGTACACAAAAATATGCAATAATTCTATTATTGGTAGCAAAATTTCATTTTCCGATGCACCAATGAACTTATGTTCCTCAATATATAAAAAGTGGTAAGTCGTGATTGCCATATTTTTTCAATAAAAACGTGTGTACACCCCTTTTGTGGTTTGTCTTGAATGTGCAGTTTTATTCTCTTTCATTTTTGTGATTAAAAAATTATTTACTTTCTAGCGGCTGCCTAATTTGTCACTTTTGGAACGAGGATCGACTGTTTTTATTGGCATGACGCCTCGAGATAATAACTCTGAAATCTCCCAGTGTTATCAGTTGCCCCTTAAAATTGACGCTAACTTCTAGAACAGGGGTCGGCAAGTAGTTTTGGGTGGGGTCTGGATACTGTGGAAAAATTGTAACGAGGTCCAGAAAAAACAACGGATAATAATAAGGTATAGTCGAAGTAACCGATATAGTAATAATTAAAGCTATCGGTGAACTCAAAGGCCAAATAAACCAATCCAAAGAAATAATGCCGCTACGAGTTAGTCCACGTGGACTGAAGAATTAACGGTTCGTATTGGGTAATTTTTACTAACCAAGTTTTATGATTGGCTGAAGAGTCAAAAAATTAAATCTGAAGTCATGTTACGGTGACCAATAGAATCTGAGGATAATAATAGAGCTAATTAAAGGAGAAGTATTTAATATTACCGAAGAAGGCTGGCAGAAAAGGATTAAAAAATAATTTTAGTTGAAAAAGACTATATGGGGATTGGACACTTCCATATTAATTGTGAAAATAAATTAATTATTGATTAAAATGAGACAGTGATAGTGAAACAGAGAATATGGAAGAATACGAAACTAATCAAACCACATTAGTTGTAAAACAGGTTAACTAGGCCACTTATTGAAGTAAAATAAGAACTGAGTTGAATTATATGTAACTCAAAAATATTATTTTGATTAATAAAGGTATAGTATATCTTATCTAACGTATTAATTTATACTTGGTATACAACACATTACAATATTTGGCGGTTCGAGGTTCGACCTTTCGCGGTCCGTCTGTTGCTGACCGTTGTTCTAGAATATAAAATCAATTTTTATCGAAGAAAAATCTCAATATTTGATATCCAACAGGAGCACCTTGATCAGGAGCCTTTACATATTTTCGAAATATCTATTTGCAACTCATCTGTCACGATTATTTATAAGTTATGAATATTCCAATAATCTATGAATATTTTTCTAAAAATAACTTTTATATATCGATTAGTTTATATCATGTTTTTAGAGCATTCGTGAAAAATAGTTTAAAAATCCATCAGAAATGGCATCAGAAAAATCGAACTACAATTCTCCACCACCTGTTGAATATCATCAACAAGTGGTTGTGTACACAACCAAATTTCGCTGTAATGTTATATCTGAATCACGCCGAGTAAGACCAAACTCTTGATTGAAAAACTTGGTAAACACTTCTCAAATTACAAAAATAACGCTCAGGCTACTACGTATTCAGTTATTTTATAGGTCTCCCCGTATTTGGTGCGAACGATTTCGATTTTCTCACTAAAAGACACGCATATAATAATATATATTATAATGGACGTGCGACAGAGACGGATATATGGGCGGTGGTGGGACGTAGACGAACCCACGATGATTTTGCACGCGGCACTACTTGCGAGCGTCGAGCGCGTGTTTTTGTTTTGGCTCGAAAAGATGAAAATCGAAAAAGGGGATGATGCTCAGGTGCAGGATTTTTTTTTCGGGAAATTGTTTGTTGTCCAAAAGTAGGTTGAAAGGAACAGGAAAATGTGAGACTTATGACATGATTTTTTCTATAAACTGGCTGTAAAATATGTGGACTGTTCAAGAAATGAGTTGGTTTAAAAAATAACGTGAATATTCAAATTTCGCGGGCTAAGTACATTCGATTAGCATTTTTTTTATGTTGGAACACTCGTCTCGAACATATGTTCATAATTTCAGCTGTTTAGCATGTTTATTTTGTTGGTGAGAGGCGTAAAAGTTGGAAATGTTTTACGTGTTCTGCGATTTTCTGCTATCGAAAAAAAAATGCATCAAACTTTGTGTGTTCTCAAACACACCTGAAATGTTGACAGTGGCATATGGTGATTGTACTCTGAGACAAAAAAATGTCTACAAGGGGTACAAGCTTTTCACAGAAGGTCGAGAAGATGTGAATGACGACGCCCCAGCACTTCAACAACCGATGAAAAAGTAGAGAAAGTGAAGAACATTGTTATGGAGAATCGTCAAATCATTATTAGATAAGTTGCTGAGTATGTCGGCATATCGGTTGATTCATGCCATGCAATTGTTTCGGGAATTTTGGACATGAAGCGTGTGGCAGCGAAGATAGTTCCAAAAGTGCTGAATTTTGACAAAAAAACCGTCGCATGAGCATCGCTCAGGAATTGTTTAATAACGTCAACGGCGATCTAGATTTGATTAAAAGGGTCAAAACTGGTGGTGAATCATGGGTACAGTTCAAGTAAACGATATAGTGCAACCTACCTTCTACTATCATAAACGAATGCGTATACAAAATTTCATGTCCCTGCTATTTACCACTGAGGAGATCTCTTGTACGGAGCCGATCCTGGCAGCAGTCATCGGTTCTGGACCAGCATGCAAAATTTCAGGTCAATCGGATACCAGGAAGTGGGTCAAATTAAACTTGCAAGATTTGTTAACATACATACAAGTCAAGTTAAATAAAAGCTTTTAAAAAGCATGATGGTTTAGACGAAATCAGCTATTTAATCTATTTTCAAGGAGCTCGTTAGATTTAAGGAAAAGAGTGCTAGGCCCTATATACATGACACTTGACTTATGGATGCTTTCGAAAGTTTGGAAATGGAAGTATCTCAGGAAGACATACATGGTGATAGAGGTTCCATTTTAACATTCTCCTTTCCGGCTAGTCTCTTCAAAATTCATCAACTACTAACGGACCGCCCCGGATTCGCACGTGTAGCATCGTCGCATCTCAACCATTTTACAAAAAATAATTCAGAATTATACACATTAACCTTCCTCCTGACTCGCTCCGTCCACTGGAAAAAAACTGTATGGTAGTTTTTGAGTTTATCGCGCTAATAAATGAAAGTAGAGGTTCACTGTTTTATAGACAAATAGCCTGATTTATTTAGGAATTAGTTCCATTCCTGATGACGCCAAGGTGAAATGCGCGTCCAGAAATATGACAATTTGTTGGAGATAATTTCGTAATAACTGTGAAAAATACAAATGTAACAGGGTGACATTTGTTATTTCAACAGGCAAAAGCCTAATAGGAAATGAACAAATTCTAATGAAAACAATGGAGATGCTAATATTACTTGTTTCGATTCGGAATAGTGTGTAGATGGTTTTTGAAAAATTTCAATTGTTGCTTCCAAAAATTGCAAAAGTTATAAAATCTCAACTGAAAAAAAGGGAGTTTGGTTTTTTGCAAATATCTCAAAAATAATGGTCCTCCCGGAACTGTAGGACCATTATTTATAATATTCCCCAAAATGGGTACTCTAGCTTGCGCAAGACAGGCCAACTTAGGGCCTTCAATGAAAAAATATCATTTCAACTCATTGAATATCACAATTGAGAATTGTAAAAATTCAAGCACCTACTGGATAAATCATGAACAAGTCAAGTCAAAAAAAATGTTATCGTGATTTTTCAGT